>JAOTQR010077941.1:0-11708 GCA_025774065.1 Solanum ossicruentum | reverse complement strand
CTTCTTCTTCTTCTTCTTCTTCTTCTTCTTCTTCTTCTTCTGCTTCTTCTTCTTCTTCTGCTTCTTCTTCTGCTTCTCCTGCTTCTTCTTCTGCTCCTGCTTCTTCTTCTTCTGCTCCTCCTTCTTCTTCTTCTACTTCTTCTTCTGCTTCTCCTGCTTCTTCTTCTGCTCCTGCTTCTTCTTCTTCTGCTCCTCCTTCTTCTTCTGCTGCTCCTCCTCCTCCTCCTCCTCCTCTTAGCCCATTGATCAATTAGGTCCCAAACTTTTATACCCACCATATTCACTTAAAACTCTAATCAAACACCAGAAATATACTTAAGTTTAAATTACCCCACATCCACAACGAAATTTCTCAATTTAGTTATCCTTAATTAAAATAATTATGGGGTCTAACAGTTTGGTAGGATGGGTCAGGGGAATAATCTTAGGATAGGGGGAATGGTATTAGTTAAAACTATGTTTGGTAAAAATTGGACTCATGTATTAATTGATTCATGTATTAGTTAATACCTCATATGGTATAAACTAATACCTCCCATTTGGTAGTATTAGCTAATCCCTTGGATTTAATACCATGAGATTATATATATAGACAAAAATGTCTCTAAAATTCTATTACACTTTTTTTTTATTTTCTTGATTTTATATTTTATATCTGTAGTTTTGTACTTCTAAATTTATTTAAATAAATTATTTTGTAAAATTTATTTTGTTGTTGGTTCATATTTTAATAATATAAAAAGAAATAACTTTACCATATCAAATATTTAAACTTTATTTATTTGTGGTCCGCAACACGGACCTGATGGGGAACAGGTCAAGGGAATAGGTCCACGACATGGATCTGTGGTGCACCTGTGTATTTTTGAAATTCAACACCCGCCAAAATTAAAAAGAAAAAAAATATAAGTGTGGGTCCGCTCGCGGCCCTAACGCATACCCTCACTGTCTCGATTTTTGGCAAAAAAATATTTTTTGATCCGATTGCTCTAAAATCGAATGGAGACCACTTTCCCACCTAGTTTTTCATGCTGATCATGAATCCAGTCTCGAATTTTCCATCCAAACTTGGAAATACGTGTTATACACACGATTCCATTCTAGGGGTACTTTGATGATTTTATCGAGTGTTATATTATCTCCCCCTTGGGATCATTCGTCCTCGAATGATGAGTAAGGGTGGATATCAAGGCACGAATAGACTCAGAATTCACCTTAACACTCCCATCAGTCAATCAAACTTTCGACTCCTCATCACTATCAACAATCTCTATTCGGACTTAAGAATAAACAATCAACTCAAGGAAAAGAAATCAATTAAGTCGAAGGTAAGAACATTATTTTCAACATTATCATCATCAAGCACGAATAATGATCAAAACTCCTCTCGATACACAATCTGTTCAAAATGTTTGAGCACTTCAAAAATCAGTCTTTTGAACTCAAGAAGGAAACCATCAACTCTAACGGAGAAAGGGACCATTGTCACATAAGGCTCTATGTACAATTCTCAAGCTTAGCACCTCATCTCAATGGTTCTTCCCTTTCACAAACTCTACTCCATCAACCTAAGCTCATAGCTCTTATTCAATTCTCTACCTATCCACATCCTCTTGTTCCATTCAAGCCTACCTCTGAGCCTCAAGGTGTTATTACTAAGACGATCGTATCCATACAATGCTAACCCTCAATACTCAACTCTATATTTCTTTAGGGGATTTCATTAAAAGATAGCTAGTCCTCTTCACTACCTCACCACTCTCACTTAAGTCCCTTGTTACGAAGTCTTCAATAATCTATCATCAATACTCGCATAATAACAACCATACATTCAAGCCTATCACTCTAACCCCTTCATCTATGTCTTAGAATTTTTTTAAGCCTACTTAAGACTTCTACCTCCAACATTCAATGAACTCTCACTCAAAGTCACACCAACATACTATTTACCTATCTATTGCACATCATAGGGTATCATCTCTCTCCGTGACCCTATCTCTATCCCTATATGGCACAAGCTTAACACTAATATCACCACGATGCAACATTTACTCCTCCTCATCTATTCGCACTCTCAGTTTACAATTATCAGCATCGTAATTTGGACCTGGAAGAACTCATCATCTCCCTCTTTGGCGAAACCTCAAATTTCTACCTCTCTATGCAAAGTAAACATGAATACCATCAAGGGCTTGCATACTAAAGTACGCAGAGGCTCACAAGGAATATCAACTCAAGGATAGGAACTCAACTCCATTACAATTCAGGAGTACTCATTCCCTCCCATCACCCATAACTAATCTACAACCATCAATAATGGCATAACAAGCTGAAGGTCAGTGCATGTGTAAGATGACATCAAGATCAAGAACTCTCACTCTCTCTCTCATCAACCATCACTCCTTTACTATCGTTAATACTTTTATCAAGACTGGAAAGCTGGATTACTCAAAGAGATTGGAATGAAAGATCATTGGAATGAAAGATCATTAGCACAATGAGAACATTTGAAATGAAGTACAGTTTCCCTCGTCTATGAGGAATCACTCTGAGCTCCCAAAACTAGACCTAGTGTAAACTCAGGTCACATCTCATCCAATCAATAACTCATCTATTGTCAACAACATCACTATCAAGATTGGAAGGAAGGATTATTGGAAAGACTTAGAGGGAAAGATCATGAGCGTGGTACATTCAAAGAATTTAATCTGAGAGCATTCGTAATGTGATACAACCTTATTTGCCCCTTTTTGGACCCATCGTGAATTTGTGGAATTGAATATGTTGTGAAACTCAAGTTGCATCTCGTATGACAAAAAGGTTGGGAATTCTAAGACTTCCATGAGATAAAGTACAGTTGTCATCCTCATCCTCGGGACTCATCATGAACATGAATCCATGTTGGGTATATGGGTTTAGTCTAGAGGAATGGTACTCATACGTAAGACAAGAATAAAACATTTCTTCAACTAAGCTCTAAGTAATGTAAGAATTTGAAAACATTAACGTCTCGTCCTGATCGACTCATCAATATCTAAAGTCAAGACTCATTATGGGTTAATAACCCCTTATCTCCCCCTTAGCTCTCAAGGTCCTCTCTCTAAATTAGGGAATCAATTTCCTCTACTAGGTAGTAAGCAGATACCTCCACTCGATCAGGGAATCACTACCCACAAGAATGTCTTAAACTCTTCTGTTATGCTATAGTCATATACATATGACTAGCTACTCAGACTCTTTCCAACGATATCACTCTTAACTTCCTTTTGTCTTTATGGAACTCTTTCCCGCTGTTTGCTACTCTTAATGGCGTACATAACCACTTTTCACAACTCTTACAATCTAACCTCTTCTTTTTCCTGCTAACACTCAACTTTTATATTCTCAAAAACCCATCTGTATAAGACTTAGACTATAATGGAAAGCTCCTTATCATCTATCAGTAAACCCCAATCAACTTAGTTGTTTGGGATGACACAGAACACTTACCTCAGCCTGCTTCACCTTGAACTTAGAAATATTGTGTAGATTCTTATAGCAGTCATAACTTAGAGCTTCACATATCTATACACAATCATGGATAAAGACACACATCTCAAGTCTCTTCTTATCTATTGAGCTATCATCGTTTCACTAGTCTTACCTAAGGGGCACTTGTACCCTACCCATAACATTACGTTCCTTATAATTTAGCATCTTCATACACTATGGCAAGCCTCTTAGAGAAAATCTCTAAATAAGACTATCACTCTCACCATACTATCTCCTCTTTCAAACTACTCCTCAAAATTCAAGCTTAGGTCTAGTACTAACATGTGCCTTTATCATATACCTCTCTAACATCACACCACTTTACACTACTAGGCAAGAATTTACGGAACATAGCCACTAAAATTTCATAGTAAGTATTCAATCAACACATCCCTTCCTCACAACTCAATACCATTCACCTATTCAGTCATATCTCATTATCTAACTAAGCCAATAGCTCGATGAGTCTCATGGACTTTCACTTATAATCATAAGCCTAATTTAGATCTATCATATTGGAAACACTCTTTTTCCTCTAGTCAACATATGTACTTCAGCCTCGTTAAAAGAATATCAAAATACATCAACATAGACCTCTTTCTAGTTTCGAGAATGCTCTAAGACATTTTGACACTAACCCCCTCTCTCTTTATACCTCAATATGACAATCATCGGACACTCACCACTCTTTCATCAAACTTAGGAAGATCGACTCATCACCTTATTACATACATAATAGGCACATAACTCTAACTACAAACCTCAATCAATTACCACTCTCACTTCCCCAGTCTCCTCTTCCCCCTCATTATCTTTCTAGCTCAGGGGTAACAACTCTACTTATGGTTTTACAAGACCTCAAATCTCACTCTTAAAGAGTTGGCAACATTAAACTTCTTGGAAACATAAGCTTTTCTCTCATGGATATCATCAAAAGCAAGTAAAGACTCAAATTATACCTGTCACAACATCCCGGAGTGTTTCTCAAAGTTGGGCGACTATGGCGGCACACAACTGGCCTATGGTCTCGCTCGTGCTAGGAGTAGCATCTCTCTGATTTCCTCTAACTGGTGGTGTAGACCTAGCGGGTTGAGCTTTGTTGACTCGCATTGGACAATCCCTACAAAAGTAACCCACTTGTCCACATTTGAAGCAGTAGTGGGTGCCCAATCGACACTTTCCCAAATGAAGTTTGCCATACCTTCCACATGGTGGCTTCCTTTTAGGTCCTAGAGTCACTCTCCCTCAGGGCGGAAGATTACGAACCTTGAAAGACTGTCTCTCCTCGGCCTCAGGTTATATCTACTACTGGACATAGGTGTACTCATTGGTGGTGGCATATAACTCCAGGGTCTTCACAGTAAGGGGAATCTATTTCCCTCCTCACCCCAAGCTTCTTCCATCTCACTCTCCTTGTCCTCTTCTACCTATCGATCATGTACAATAAGCTGAGTATTAGTAGGCTCAAGCTTCTCGGTGCTGATGATATTCCTCAAGTCAAGGTGCGTTTAGAAGGCATGGTCTGCAATGTGTAAAGAATGATTTAGAAAAGAAATTTTATAGAGTTTAACTTTATCGCACGATTTAGAATCTGAAAGAATAAAACCAATTATAGCCTCCAAATTATGGATGTGGAGCTCTTCACACCAATAATAAGGACTCTGCTAGAGACGACTTTATAGACTCCCTAGGCCTCTTGAACTCGTACTCTGATACAAAGTTTGTCATGCCTCGAGAGGGTACCCTAAACTTAGCCGACACCTAGAGACTATTCCTAGTCCCCAAGCAAACCACTTGGCCTCGTCACATTCATTCAAATAGTATACTCTATAAATCAACGGAAGATAAAAGAAGTAAATGGGCACATCTCATCTAGTCTTAAAATAGTACCAATAAAAGGCTAGTAGAAAAACACTAGCTCACAATATTATCAATCAACAACCTGACTCTAATCTATGAAGACTCTACCACTATTAGGTGGTGCCAATGACAGACCTATGGCTACCTTAATCGAAATAAAGCTAATAAATATCTAACTCTAAAGCAAGATGAAAGTATCACATGAATCCTCCGAAGTAAGGAAGGCTCACCAATCCTCTGAACGTCCAAAGATCTTCAACGATGCGGCTATTGTGATCTCAATCCCATGTACCTATATCATAAAATGATGCAGCGCCAGAGTAGCATCAGTACGTGGAATGTACTGGTATATAAAATAGTTGAATGAAATCGAAACAAGCAGAATAATATAGCAATAATATCAACTCAACATTTGAGGACTCAACTCATCTCAACTCAGTAACCATGCAAGTTTAAAGTAAATCATGCTCTTTATAATGTACACTTGAAAAGAAAAGAAAGACTACATTGGAAATCTCATGGTCAATCAATGTTGCTTGGGAGTTTCTCTTAACTGATATCTATCCTAACTAAGCACCTTTAAGTTGTGTGGTGCACAACGAATTAGCATCATTGCCACGTCCGTCCTAAACTTGCCACAGTAAATGACGTAGTATCTCCGTCTCTCTCTCTCTATCTCTCTCTTGAATCCAAAGAGAATCTTCACTTTTGGGACAAGAGTCGCTAGAATGTGCTGCACGACTATCCTACGCTGGCAAACATAGTTCTGGGGTGACACTCCTCACCCAACTCGGTGCTCAATAATACTCCCAAGACTAAGATATGCAAAACTCATCTATCAAATCAATCCTCTTTAAGACTTATATCAACTATCACCATCATCTATCAATGAAATTATTATGAGAAATATAATTACATTATCATCCATAATTACTCAAAGCGTCTTGTAGACTCAGTGCTCAATTCAATCAAAACTCATTAAAATGTCAAGTGTTTTCTTAGAAAAATAATATTCATGCTTCAAAAATAATCTCTTCAACGATGCGGCTATTGTGATCTCAATCCCATGTACCTATATCATAAAATGATGCAGCGCCAGAGTAGCATCAGTACGTGGAATGTACTGGTATATAAAATAGTTGAATGAAATCGAAACAAGCAGAATAATATAGCAATAATATCAACTCAACATTTGAGGACTCAACTCATCTCAACTCAGTAACCATGCAAGTTTAAAGTAAATCATGCTCTTTATAATGTACACTTGAAAAGAAAAGAAAGACTACATTGGAAATCTCATGGTCAATCAATGTTGCTTGGGAGTTTCTCTTAACTGATATCTATCCTAACTAAGCACCTTTAAGTTGTGTGGTGCACAACGAATTAGCATCATTGCCACGTCCGTCCTAAACTTGCCACAGTAAATGACGTAGTATCTCCGTCTCTCTCTCTCTATCTCTCTCTTGAATCCAAAGAGAATCTTCACTTTTGGGACAAGAGTCGCTAGAATGTGCTGCACGACTATCCTACGCTGGCAAACATAGTTCTGGGGTGACACTCCTCACCCAACTCGGTGCTCAATAATACTCCCAAGACTAAGATATGCAAAACTCATCTATCAAATCAATCCTCTTTAAGACTTATATCAACTATCACCATCATCTATCAATGAAATTATTATGAGAAATATAATTACATTATCATCCATAATTACTCAAAGCGTCTTGTAGACTCAGTGCTCAATTCAATCAAAACTCATTAAAATGTCAAGTGTTTTCTTAGAAAAATAATATTCATGCTTCAAAAATAATCTCTACATATCACTGAAACTCTTTTTCAAATCGCTATTCATGCTCAAAAGTTATGTTTATAAAAGCTCAATAAAATATGCTAAAAGAAATTATCGGTGTTTAACATGCTCAGGATGACCATCAAATCTTAGTTTTCAAAACAATGCATAAAAGCAATCATAGTCCTCAATTAGGGTTCATGTGAATGAAGGCATGAACATACATCCAAACAATTACTCAATTTTAAGAACATCATCAAGATATTATTGTCTACGAGAAACTTATTAATACCGTAGAAACTTAATTCAAGAATTTAACCAAAATAATACTTCAAGCATCATGTATGGGGACTCTATGAGGCAAATGGGAGAACAATCTCATGCTTTAAGTTTTGTCTTACATACCTGGTATGGAGTTTGACAATTAACTTCTCAAGAAGTTAGCCTTAATCGTTTGAACCATAACTCTTACTCCTCTTCTTCGCTCAAAGGGATTTTAAGATAGGTTTTGAAACCCTTTTTAGGCAAACAATGACTTATATTGGCCATGGATTAAGTCTAGAAAGGGGGAGAAAAGTCTGGAATGCCCCTCAAAAGATTTAAAAATTTGAATTTCGGTGGAACACGTTGGAGCAATCGGTCTACGACGCGGACTAGTCGTTTACTTGTGTATTTTTGAAAATCCAACCCCTGTCAAAAATTGAAAAGAAAAAAATATAAGTGTGGGTCTATGACAGGTCCATATCGTGGCCCTAACGTGTACCCTCGCTATCTCGATTTTTGAATTGAAAAATTATTTTTTGATCCGGTTGCTCTAAAATTGGGTGGAGACCACTTTCCCACTCAATTTTTCATGCTGATAGCAAATTCGATCTCGAATTTTCCATCCGAGCTTGGAAATACATGTTATGTGGACGATTCCATTCTAGGAGCATTTTGATAATTTTACCGGGTGTTACGAAGATATCCGAACTCAAAGTTCATTTAAAAGTTTTTAATATTAAGATTTAGATACAAATTATATTCTTATAATACGTAATAGTAACACTAATACGATGTAATATTGACATGTTGTTACAACAATAACTTACCCAGTGGAATCCCAGAAGTGGGGTCTGAGGAGACATGTTGCTATTTTTAAAAATATTTTTAAGTTATATTTTAATTTAAATTTTTTATAAAAGATTGTAAAAATGTGGACTGATCCGGCAAGACCCATAACTGACGTACTGATGGGCTAAGCTCGCTATTTTCTAGCCCACAAAAAATGGGGCTAGCCCGATCTGATCAATCAAATTTCTAAGCCTTTATAGGCTAGCCCGGATGGTATGGGCTAGCCCGGATGGTATGGGCTAGCCCGGATTAACACCTCTAATTATAGGAAAAAATATAAACAACTTAAATATATATATTTTTGGGCTAATGTGAAAATTTGATTTAATTTTTTGATTATTATTCTTAAGAAAATCATATAGAAGTACATTTGATCCTTCTTACAAAGTTCAAGTATAAAGTTGAGATGTAACACTTTTTTCACCATTTAATCTAAAAAATTATATCACTTATTATATGTTCATTTGATTAGAATGTATTCTTATTTTCGTAAATCATATTCTTATTCGTTTAATTTCACATTAATTTATCATGTCTAATTATTTTTCTTAAGAATCGTACAAGCATTATTTTAAAGATTTAAAGAGAAGATATAAATAAAGTGATAGTAAAAGGTATAATAAACAATGGAATTGTAAAGTGATAAATTATTGATAGTCACAAAATATTTTTGAACGATATTAATTGATAGAAATAAAGTGATAATAAAAAGTATAATGGACAATGAAATTAAGTTAAGTAATAAATTATTAATAGTCACAAAATATTTTTGAACAATATTAATAAACTATGCTATAACATGAAATGTAGTTAATTTGTTTTAGTTGAGTGTTTTCATTTTTGAAAATAATTTGAAAAGTTGATTATTTTCTCTAATTTATCAACATTCAGTGTAGTTATCTTTTATTTAATAAAAACAAAATAGTTTAAATATTTAATATTAAAAAATTATTAGAGGATAATTTAAAATGAATATTAATATAGTGTTTTTCAAGGAATATAATATAGATAATACTGGATATGCTATTAAATAACACATGAGTGAAAAAAAAAACTAACTATAAGAATTGAATTTAAATATATAATTAACTTAAAAGTTTCACAAGGATCAGTTTCACATAAATATGAGTATTATATTAACTTATAAAGTGAAAAATAAATAATTAAAATAAAAAATAAAAAATAAAAAATAAATTCGAAAAAAGTCAATTTTGATATGAATTTTAATACTAAAAATTAGAGAAATACACAACTTATCTTTACATAATTTCATATAATCCCTACTCTTTTAAAAAATTACAAAAATCTTTAAATGATACAAAACTGCAACACTTATTGATACAAATTACAATCCCTACTTCTCCATGTATCATAATTAAAGTTCCTTAATGCTCATACTTCTTCGACATGTATCACTGATTTCGTTTTATTGTTTCAAAAAGGAGGAGTTTTTGGTAATTTTGGAAAAAGTTGATATTAGTTGAAATAAGCTCTAAAAAGTATGAGATTTGTGCAAAACGCCCTTATTAATATGCTTGATTAATTACTATGTACTAAGGGTGTCAAAAATCAGCCCAAACATAGATAATCCGTCCAACCCGCCAATCTTTTATGGGTTGGGCTCAAGATAATTTTAATTGGGTTCAATCTCAACTCTTTCAAGCGTTAATCCATATCAAAAGAATCTTCAATTGAGACTAATTTAATCTTCAATTTCAACCTGTTCTAAGGCTCTTTACTTGCATCGATATAATATATGTTTTCTATCCATTTTTTATTTTCTCTCAAGTATCTAGCGATTTGTAACTTTTTATATGTTTTCTATCCATTTTTTATTTTCTCTCAAGTATCTATCAATTTGTAACTTTTTATTTTTATTTTTTGAGTTGCAACGCAAATTGTGATTATAAAAAAATAAATAATAATATGTTAGAATTATTGAAATTGAGCGGGTCATGACCTAGTCCAAATTTTAGCCCATTTGAGCCGAAAGTAAATTTGGACTGGTCATAATCCAACACAAATTTTATTTCAACCTATTTTAGCATTCACAATTTCCACCCAACCTGCCCATTTTTGACACCCGTACTATGTACTGTTATTTTTTGCTTAAATAAATTGCAATATGAATGTAAAAAATAATCTTAATTTTTTCTTTATTTTTCTCTTTCATTCTATTCTTACTCTTTCTTTTTATTTATTATAGTTTCATACTAAAGAATTAAATTCAAATGAGAAATTCATATTAGTGATAAGCAAATAGATCTCCGAGGATATTTAAGATTGACATTAACTATGAAATCACATGTGAGAAGTATCAAATATACCACTAAACTTTGCGAGATGATCAACTATAACCCTATATGAATTTTATTTATATGTAAAATTAAAATAAATAAATTAAATCATGTATTAATCTTATTTAATAGTAACCCACAAGAATCATATATTAATGTTGTAGCTTCGTGTCCTTGTGTTTTACCTGTTTGATAACTTGTGGATCATTATTTATATTTATTATTAATATAACCTCTAATTAAATAATTTTATTAATTATTATATTTAAATAAATTTATGTTACATGTTTAAATAATTTTGAATGTAATTAGAAACTTATCTCAATGTTTGTCACGGCCCAACCTCTCAAGTCATGATGACGATTGTTAGATCCCACCTACAGGCAAGCCAACCCAAAACCGTTGGCACCTGTCCTAATAGCTAAGCATAACAATAGGTACATACATACAAAATAAACCAACAACAACGTATCCCAAGACCTAGAAGTCACCTGTACAGAGCTATTATAAACTCAAAATAAAATAGGCATATCTACAAACAAAACCAAAATAGCAATCCACATATACATATCCAAACAGCATATACAAGGCAGTGCTGAATACAAAAGACGGTCGTCAAAATAGAAATAGACTACAGAATGTCCAGAGTTGCTCACTACAAGAAAAATGACTTTTATCGATCATTTCTTAACGAAGGAAAATAAATTCGACCATTATTGTCACGACCGGCCCCACACGTGTAGGTATTGTCCGCTTTGGGACGTTACGTATCACCGTCCCACTCACGGTTTTGTCCCCTTGGATTTTACCCCAAAAGGCGCTTACACATGTAAGGTTCCAAACTTAACATATAGCCCAGGAACTCCCCTTTTTTTACCGATGTGGGATTCGCCTAAGTGAGCTACAGCGTTACGTATCGTCGTCCCTGCACTCACCCCCCGTAGGGACTCGGCGTCCTCGCTGAGGTTTGCCCCACCACCGTACTAGCAGAGAGTCGGCTCTGATACCATCTGTCAAGACCCAACCCCGGGGCCATGACTGGTGCCGATTGGACACCTAGACCAACGTTCAACCACAAGTCTTATCCGTAAATATACGAACTCTACCGAAATTTCGGC
>JAOTQR010077940.1:0-11710 GCA_025774065.1 Solanum ossicruentum | reverse complement strand
TAAGTTAGCCTTCGGAGTCAATGTATGTCTGGGTGCCCAACCGGCACTAGTCACGGCCCCTGGGTTGGGTCGTGATAAATAATAATAAAGTAATATATAATAACATAAATTTAAAAATATAACGAACAAATTTTCAAAGTTAAGAAGTATTTAAAAATACGTAGTCAATAGATAAAATTGAAAATAAATTCATTTATTTAAAAATGTTTTATAATACTTATCTAATCAAATGACAATCTAAAATGAGTTATAGGTCGGTCAAAATTGGGTGTCAACAGCTGCTCCTTTTTTGCTTGGGAATGAAGGATGAATTGTCGAGTAAAGAAAGTTGGCGGAGTAGCCGATTTTTTTCGACCAAAGAAATATTATCGGAGGGGCCAAATTGAATAAAAAGGGGGTGTGAAAAATATTGCGACCGAGACTTCGGTTTTCAAATTGCCTACATATCTTTGGTTAGACAAGAAACAGGCCGTATGTAGTTTTGGATTTAGGAATGAATGAAATTCCTAAAAATGAAATTAACAGTGCGGAACTTGGAATAGGAATGATAGAAGTTAGAATTGAAAAGATTGAGGTACAGAAAATGATTCAGGTATTGATAGAAAAAATATGAACAGGAGGATAGTACAGATGATGCGAAAGAACGAATGGCTCATGACAATTAGCACACGAAATGAAAGGTGGGTGTTCAAAACAAAAGGCGGAATGGATGAGGGTCCACGAATTATGCAATCTATGACTAACACTTTATAAAATAATTAAAGAGCACATATTAAATAATTAATAAACATGATACAAGTTCCCACTTAGACCATGAAATTTGCCAAAAGATGATAATGATGACATCTTAGGCTACGATGTCTTGGGCTATGCTAATCGTAAATTATATTCTCAGGTTATGAAATGATGTCCCTAGGCTATGAAAAATGATGTCTTTAGACGATGACACCTTCAGATCATGATAAACATAAATTGAATCCCTAGGCTATGAAATGATGTACTTTGGTCATGAAGGATGATGCTTTTGGACTATAACACCTTAGGATATAATATGTTTTTTTTCATACAATTGTTTAGGCCCATGCAAAATTTTCAATAGAATACAATGCAATTTCAGTAGGCAAAAATGTATTTTCAGTAAGCCATGCAATTTTCAATGCAACTTCAGTAGGTCATGCAATTATTCAATGTATTCTTAGTAGGCCAAATGTAAATTCCATTTCATGCAAATTTTCGTCCAATTTTAGAAGGCCAATGCGAAAAATGCAAATGCAGCTGGCAAATGCAAATTTTTGTGCAATTTTGGTAGCCCAAATGCAAATCTAACTTTACGCAAATTTTGGTAGGCGAAATGCAAATTCAATTTCATGCAACTTTTTATGTGACTTTGGTAGGCCAAAATACAAATTCAGTTTTGTGAAAATTTTCGTTCAGTTTTAGTAGGCCAATGTAAAAATACAATTTTGTAAAAATACAATTTTGTAAAAATTTTCATATAATTTTGGTAGGCCAAATGCAGAAAATGCTATTCCAGTAGGCCAATGCAAAGAATGCAATTTCATGCAAATTTAGTAGGTCAAATACAAATTCAATTTCATGCAAATTTTTGGTAGGCCAAATGCAAATTCAATTTCATGTTAATTTTTATGCAAATTTTTGTAGGCCAAATGCAAAAATGCAATTTTATGCAAATTGTCATGCCTTGGGAGGGTACTCTTGGCGTAGCCGGTACTCAGAAATCATTGCAGGCTCCCAAGCAAACCACTTGGTCTCATCACATTCATTCAATCAACGTATTTAACATATTAACAGAACACTATGAAATCAAAAGGTGGATAATCTGAGTCTCAAATAATTACGTCAATAAACCAGGCTTGTATGAAAGAAACTAGCTTGGCATAATATTCGATCAACAAATTGACTGTAGTCTATGAAGCCTCAATCACTGTCAATTGGTGCGATTGACAGACCTATGACTACCTTAATTTAAACTAAAGCTAGTATAAAGTTTGACTCCAAAAGGTAGATAAAAATATAAATGAGTATCCTTTGGAGTAAGGGAGGTTCACCAACTCAGCTGACTACAATAGATACTCAATGGTGCGCCTGTTGATGATCTCTAGCACCTGTCTCTGCATCATTTTATGATGCAGTCTAAATGGGCATCAATACATGGAATGCATGAGTATGTAAAATGGCTGAATGAAACAAGTATAGGTAGAGATATAGAATAACAATCAACTCAGAAAATACTCAATAAGAATGTCAAATATCTACCTAATACAAGAATAAAGAGTAGACAATGACCAATTAATAACAATCCAATCCAATAAAATCAAATCAGAGTACTATCAATATAAAATCTATCTGCAATTTTCTCTTATCTGATGATAATCACTTTTGAGCCAGTGATTGTACAACAATCCCACTAATGTTAGCACAGTCATTTCGTACTTGCTAGGCAAAGAATGAATCGGATCCTTAATGGATCGGGTCCATCAAGTCTGCTATTGTTTCAGGGCTTCTAATCAAGAGGGTACATCCGATTTACAGATTCAATCCTTACCTATACTTGGCGAGGTAGTTAATGAGTTCGAGTTAGACTTACTCTTACTCACTTCGGTGCTCGATACTCCTCCCATGACTCAATACTCATAAGTCAATCCATCTCAATAAATCAAATCAATTAGTCTCGTAAGAACTCTCATTATTCCATCAATACTATCACAATCGGTCCTTTCAGCCTATCAATCATCTAATCAACTCAATTCTCAATCATATCAAATGAACTTAGACCAATCATTAAGAGAACCATCTATTAGACCAATATTTAGAGTTCAATTATGGGGACTCTTAGGACCATCAAGTTTTATCCACCTATCATCATGCTCACATCACAATCACAATCAACATTCTCAAATCAAGGCTCTAGACTCAATCCCTAGGTGCATTCATGCAATCTTTTATAAAATAATATATAGGGTTTATGCAATAACTCATGAAAAGTACTAAATTAGTAAAATTAAGTTTATGATGATCATTAACATGTGAAAATACGTAGGATATATACAAATTACAAGAAATCATTTAAGAACACATCCATAATAACTCAATACTTCCATCTATCAGCCTATCTCAATCAAAGGGGCACATGGAAGAACAATTCCATGTTTTAATTTAGCCTTGTATACCTGGTAGGGAGTTTCATAATCAATCTATCAAGATTTTGTCTCGATTCTCTTGAACTCTCTCTCCTCCTCTCTTCTACTTAGCATCTTCATTTAAAATTAGAAAGACTTATGCTCAAAACGGCCTATTTTAATCATGTTTTAAGCTTAGAAGGGGTTAAGAAAAGTCTGGAATGTCCTTCATGAAAAATTTAAAAATTTTGCCTTGATGTGCCAAGTTTGCATTGCGGACTTGGTCAAATTTGGGGGATTTTCGCCAAAAATTTTTCGATTGAGTTTTCTAACTCCGTAGAAAATATTGGGATCGCATCCATGTGTAAGTCCATGCGTGGACATGTCATGTACTTTTCTGGAATTGTATTTTTTGCATCAAAAAATTATCTTTTGATCCGGTTGCTCTAAAAATCAACAAAGATCATTTTCCCACATAACGTTTCATATTGATCGCATATTTGACCTCGAATATGCCATCAGACTTTGGAAAGATGCGTTACGCGAGTGCCTCTTATCTACGAGCATTTTGGTAATTTTATCGGATGCTATACTATCTCCCCCTTGGAATCATTCTTCCTCGAATAAAGAGTAAAGATAGATTCAAGGCACGAATAACAATCAAGACTCCTCTCCATATTAAATCAACCAATCAAACTATCAACCAATCAATAATCTAGACAATCCCTATTCTGACTCAAGAATAAGCAAGTCAACTCAAGGATAGACAATTCAATTCAAATCAAGAGTAAGGACATACCTTCAATATTCTCATCATCAGGCATGAATAGATTCGGGTATTTAGCTTTCATATATTCCTCAGCTTCCCATGTGGCTTCCTCGACAAATTGATATCTCCACAAGACTTTCACTGAAGCTATCTCTTTAGTCCTCACTTTGCGAATATGATGATCAAGGATTTAGACTGGAACTTCTTCATAAGATAAAATTATCCTTCACTTTAATACTATCAACAAGGATTACCAATGAAGGATCTCCAAAACATTTCTTCAACATCGAGACGTGAAAAAATAGATGAATTGCATCTAGCTCAGAAGGTAACTCTAATTCATAAGCAACCTTCCCAATCCTCTTCACAATCTGATAGGAGATAATATAGCGAGGACTTAGTTTCTCCTTTTTCCTAAATCTTATGACACCCTTCATGGGTGACACTCTCAAGTATACCCAATCATTCGCCTCAAACTCCAAGTCTCTCCTTCTTACATCTGTGTAGGATTTCTAGTTGCTCTAGGCAGTTTTCAAGCTTTCTCTAATAATGTTCACCTTCTCCATCAACTAATGTACGAGATCAGGCCCAACCAACTCAGCTTCACCAACATCAAACCACCGAATTGGTGATCTACATCTCTTCCTATACAAAGCCTCATAGGGAGCCATATGAATACTTGCATGATGACTATTCTTATATGCAAATTCAATTAGAGATAGATGGTCATCCCAATTTCCCTTAAAGTCAAGGACACAAGCCATTAAGATATCCTCCAAGGTTTGAATGGTACGCTCAACCTGGCCATCTGTCTAAGGCGGTGCTCAGATTCACTTTAGTACCCAATCCTTTCTGAAAAGATATCCAAAATTAGGACGTGAATTGAGCTCCTCCATCTTAGATGATGAACAAGGGGACTCCATGCAACCTCACAATCTCGCAGATATGTAACTTGGCATACTCTTCTGCAGTGTCAGTCATCTTAACAACTAAGAAATGAGCTGATTTATTCATCCTATCCACAATCACCCATATAGAATTATGTTTCCTTCGAGACCTCGATAGACTAGTAATAAAGTCCATACTGAACATCTCTCACTTCTATATAGGAATTTCAAAGTTCAAGGCCAATCCACATGGCCTTTGATGTTCAACTTTAACTTGTTGATAATTCGGGCACTTGGAAACAAATTCAGCAATATTTCTCTTTATTCCACTCCACTAATAGACTTCCCTCAAACGTGGTACATCTTGGTAGAGCCAGGATGAATGGAATACCTAGAGCTATGGGCTTCACCCATAATTCTATCTCGAATGCCATCAACACTTGGTACGCATAATCTACTCTAGTATCTCAACAACCATCTCCCCCTTTGGAGAAAATCATCACATTTTGTTTATGGACAACCTCTTTCAACTGAAGTATTGGTCTTGCTTTTCTTTCACCTCTGCTACTAAAGATGAAGTAGACCCATTCTGGACTTTGGCTCCTCCTTCGTTATTCTCTTCGATTTAAACTCCTAATTAGGCCAATATATGAACTTCCTTGGCCAACTCTTTTTTCTCTTTCTCGACATGTGTCGTACTACCCATTCATGACCTGCTAAGAGCATCAACAACAATATTAGCTTTACCTGGAAGGAAGAGAATGCTCATGTCATAGTCCTTGAGAAACTCCAACTATCTCCTCTGTCGTAAGTTGAACTCTTTCTGACTGAAGACATACTGCAGGTTCTTGTGGTCAGTAAACACATCAACATGTACTGCATATAAGTAGTCGTGCCAAATCTTAAGTGTGAATACCACTACTGCCAGCTCAAGATCATGGGTCAGATAGTTCCTCTCATGAACCTTAAGCTAATTAGAAGCATAGGTGATCACTTTTCCCCTCAGCATCAGCACACAACCCAATACAACTCTAGACGCATCATAATATGCACAAAATCCTCTATTCCATCAGACAAGGTTAAAACAAGTGTAGTAGTCAATCTTGTTTTCAACTCTTGGAAACTTTTCTAACTGATATTTATATCAGTTAATGAAGGAGCCCAATGCATCTCACATTTATCAAACCACTGAAACTTGACCTTCTTCTGAGTCAATTTAGTTAATGGTGAGGATATGGAAGAAAATCCTTTAACGAATCTGTGGTAATAGCCTATTGACCCTAAGAAACTTCTTATATCAGTTGCAAAGGTTGGCCTAGGCTAGTTCTTAATCGCTTCAATCTTTTGGGTGTCCACACGAATGCCATCGAGACAATATGACCTAGAAAAACCACAGACTTGAGCAAAAATTCACACTTCAAAAATTTTGTATACAACTCATGGTCTTTGAGAGTCTGGAAGACAACTCTGGGGTGAGTGATATACTCCTATCATCTCTCGAATACACCAAAATGCCATTGATGAACATGATCACAAACATATGAAGGTTTTGTGTGAACACTCTGTTCATCAAATCCATGAAGGTTGCAGGTACATTAGTCAACCCAAAGGACATGACCAATTACTCAAAATGGCCATATCGAGTCCTAAAGGTTATCTTGGGATGTCATATTCCCTTACTTTCAACTGATGGTAAACAGATCTGAGGTCTATTATTGAGAAGTAAGAGGCACCCTAAAGTTAGTCAAACAGATCATCTATCCTGGGGAGAGGATATTTATTCTTTATCTTGACCGTATGCAGTTGCCTATAATCAATCCACATTCTTAGAGACCCATCTTTCTTTTTCACGAATAGGACAGGAGCACCCTAAGAAGACACACTCAGCCTAATAAAGCCCTTCTCTAGCAAGTCGCTCAATTGCTCTTTCAATTCTTTCAACTGAGTGAGGCCATCCTATAAGGTGGACTTGAGATAGGTTGAGTATCAGGGAGAACATCAATCTCGAAATCAATCTCCCTATCAGGAGGGACTCTACACAGATCCTCAAAAAATACTTCAGGAGACTTATTCACAATTAGGACTAACTCTAGAATAGGAAGCTCAACATCATCAGACTTAACTCGCACGAAGTGATAGATACAATCCTTTAAGATTAGCTTTATATCCCTAAGGTAGGAGATAAACTTATCCTAAGGTGCAATAGAATCACTTTTTCACTCTAGGACTGGTTCGTTTAGGAATTGGAACTTAACGATTTAGGTTCTACAATAAATGGAGGCATAATAGGTGTGGAGTCAATCCATGCCAAGGATCACATCAAAATTAATCATCTCTAACTCAATCAAATCAACAAAAGTATCTCTATGATGGACAGACACTACACAATCTCTACAGATTATTTCAACTAGAATAGACTCACCAATTGGAGTAGAAACATCAAAGGGATCAAGAAGACACTCAGGAGTTCTATCAAATCTACTAGCCATATAAGGAGACACAAATGAAAATGTGACACCAGGATCTATCAAAACATATCAATCATGAGTAAAGACTCGATTCATATCCATCACAACATGTGGGGAATTCTCTTGATCTTGGCAGCTACCCATGGCATACAAGGTTTGTAGCTCTGCTTGTGCTTGATGTAGCACCTTTATGGTTTCCTCTAACTAGTGGGGTTGGTGTAGAAAATTGATCCCTATCAGCCCACCTTGGATAATCCTTTTGGAAGTGACCCAATTGGCTATACTTGTAGCAATGCATCACTCCCTTCACAACATCTCCCAAAGTGCAACTAGCTGCACTTACCACATAGTGGCTTACCTCATGAACCTTGAGCAACACTAACTTGTGTCTGAGGTCCTTGGGCTCCAAGATTATGAGACCTCTATTCATTCCTATTTCTGGGCACAGGCACACTAGAAGATGATGGTGCTGGCCCTAACTGAAACCTGTTACCATTCCCATTATCTCTCTTCCTAACCTCATGGCTGGATGTCTTAGCTATCTTGTTTCAGTAATCTTCCCTGTCTTGCTGCCTCTCATCATCAGCTTGTTATACATAACTCATCAACTTCCCAATATCCATGCACTCACAAGCATAGTTCCCCTTCCATCTTTCTTTGTTCCTTTCTTCAACCCATCAACATATAACCCCATTCTCTTTCTCATATCTGCACAATCATAAATCCCTATTTTAGATTCAAGAACTCTTTTACCTTGGCATCCCTCTATTCTCTTGGAAAGAAACACCCCAAGAAAGCTTCCTAGAGCACTGCCCAAGTTAGTGTTGGGGCTCCCTCTCCTCTACCCTTCTTCCACTGATCAAACCATAATCGGGCAATGCCTTTGAGCTGGTAGGCATCCAATTCCACTCTATCAACATCAGCCATATGCATCACTTGAAACACTTTCTGGAGCTCATCAATATAGTTCTTATGATCCTCATTGGGGGGTAGACCCTGTGAACTGAGGCGGGTTCATCCTCAAGAACTCACGAACTCTAGATGTGTCCTGCACATCCTGTCCACCCACTCCTTGTCTAGCAGCAGGCGCTATCATAGCATGGGCTAAAGTCTGGATAGCCTAACGAAGCTCAACATAGAGATTTCATCTTGTGGTGGCTGCTTAGCAGGGATATCTTCGCCTATGGGTTCATCATGATCCTGGAGCTTAGGGTTGGTTAAAATTCTGCCTGGCAGGATGTCCTCTTCCTCTAACAGCTCTTCTTGGAGGCACGAATCAGAATATGAAAGAAGTGTAGTCCCTTCCTAATGTCCTATAGCCTTTTGCTTCTAAAGTGTGGTGCTCAACACACCCAAAAATAAGACGTTACTAGACACAACTTCATAGACTCTCTAGGACACTTGAACTCTGTGCTTTGATATGAAGTTTGTCATGCCCCAGGAGAGTTCCCTTGGCGTGGCCGGCACTCAGAAATCATTACTGGCTCCGAAGTGAACTACTTGTTCTGATCACATTCATTTAATCAACGTATTTAACATATTAGTGGAAGATGATGAAAACAAAAGGTTGACAATCAAAGTCTCAAATAATCACATCAATAAATCAAGCTAGTACGAAAGAAAATAGCTTAACATAATATCTGATTAACAAATTGATTCTAGTCTATAAAGGCTCTATCACTGTAAATTGGTGCCAATGATAGACCCATGGCTACGTTAATTCAAAATAAAGCTAGTCTAAAGTCTGCAGCTCTAAAAGCTAGATGGAAATATAAATGAGGATCCTCCGGAGTAAAGGAGGCTCACCAACTCAACTGACTACAATAGATCCTCAAAGGTGCACCTATTGATGATCTCTAGTACCTGTCTTTGCATCATGAAATGATACAGTCCAAAAGGACATCAGTATATGGAATATACGAGTATATAAATTGGTTGAATAAAATAGGTATGGATAAAATAATATAGAATAATAATCAACTCAGAAAATACTCAATCAGAATGTCAAATGTCAATCTAAAGCAAGAATAAAGAGTAGACAATGACCAATCAATATCCATCTAATCCAATCAAATCAAATCAGAGTACTATTAGTATAGGACCTATCTGGGAGTTTCTCTTATTCGACAACAATCACTTATAAGCCAGTGATTATACAACAATCTCGCTGATATTGCTACAGCCATTCCGTACTTGCTAGGTAAAGAATGAATCGGATCCATAATGGATCAGGTCCATTAACTCCACCATTATTTCAGGGACTTCCAATCAAGAGGGTACATCCGACTTACGGATTCAATCCTCACCTATGCTTGGCGACGTAGTTAATGAGTTCGAATTGGACTTACTCTTATCATTTAGGTGCTCAATACCCTTACCATGACTCAATGCTCATAAAGTGATCCATCTCAATCAATCAAATCAATTAGTCTCACAAGGACTCTCATTATTCCATCAGTTCCATCACAATTGGGCCTTTCAACCTATCAATCATCTAATCAACTCAATTCGTAAGTATATCTTTCAAAGAAGCTTAGACCAATCATTAACATGTCCATGAATTAGACCAATTTTTAGAGTTAAATTATGAGGACTCTTAGGACCATCAAGTTCTATCAACCTATGGTCGTGCTCACATCACAATCACAATCAACATTCTCAAATCAAGGCTCTAGAACTCAATCCCTAGGTCCATTCATGCAATCTTTTATAAAATAATATATTGTATTTACATAATAACTCAATGAAAAATACATAGGATATATATAAATTGCAAGAAATCATTCAAAAATACATCCATAATAACTCAATACTTCTATATATCAACCTATATAATCAAAGAGACACATAGAAGAACAATTCCATATTTTAGTTTCGCCTTACAGACTTGGTAGGTAGTTTGACAATCAATCTAGTAAGATTTCAACCTTAATTCTCTTGTACCCTTATTTCTCCTTAGCCCTGGTCTTCGTTAAAATTTAGAAAGACTTAAGAATAGGTGTTAAAACCCTTTTACACACACAAAATGACTGATTTTGTTTGTGTTTAAAGTTTAGGAGGGATTAGAAAAAGTCTAGAATGCCCCTTGCGAAAAAACTGAAAAATTTCACCTCGGTGTACCAAGTCTGTAATGACCCGCAAGGTCATTTTGAGAAATAGTGCTCTTGAATTCCTACAAGATTTATCTGAGATTATTTTAAATGAGTATTTTGGACTATTTTTTAATTTTAATTATTGAGTTAAGGGATAAATTTTAATAACTTATTTAATTAGTAGACTAAGTGGTAATTTATGTAACTTCCCATACTATTTTTTCTATATTAATTAAAACAAGTAGTAGGGTTTATCACTTTTAATATATAAAAAGTTAGAAATAAACAAACAAATAATAATTAAGACTTTCCCCAAGTCAAAGCCATGGCGCGTAACCAAGAGAAATCACAGTCCATGTTAAACCGGTACATCTCATCGGAAAAACCCGAACGCCGCTGTCGCCTGTATTTAGCCTCAGAGTGTAAAGATTTCCTGAAGCAGGCAAATAACAACACCAAATCATGCGTGAAATTAGCTGATTCGTACTCGATATCCAAAATGAAAGACTCGGTGAACACTAATTACGAGATCTGAATGACGAGATTAACAAGTTGATTCGAGAGGAGTCGTCACTGTTGTTGCGTAATCTCACTATAAATCCTCCTTTTTCATTGTCGTACCGCCGTCGACGGCAAATCCAACTTAAAGTGTGCTAGAACTTGTAAGTTTGTGAAGCTCGTAACCTAGTAATCTTGTTAGCTTGACGCTGATGTTTAGTCTCTTGTGCTTAGAAATGATTCCACTTTGAGATTATCTGTCGTTTACTCTGCAGCTCCTGGGCTCTTCACTATAATAGTATTGTGGTTTGTTGATGTGATTAAGAGAAAACTGGATGATCTTCTCAAGACATTGGATTTCGCAATATTTTGCCTCAGATTATATTCGGAAGGGAAAGGCCCAATTGTTTGATCAATCATGATTTAACTAAGGCAAGTGGATTTCTTAACCTTTGTTAAGTATATAGGATCTTGTACTTCTTGTCCAACGTGTTGAAAATGATTTATGTAGGCTTTGATTGAAATATTTTGAATTGGGTAGTATCCTATGCTGATTTTGACTGGTGAATTAATAAGGGAGGTCTAATATATGTGAAATAGTGATTATTTGTTGTTGATATAGAAGTGATACTTACTTTTAGATGTGAATGTTGTTAAGGTTGTGATGGTATTGAGATTGAGGGTAAAGCAACATTTATGGTATTTAGCTACCAATTCTTAATTTTGAGA
This sequence comes from Solanum ossicruentum, assembly GCA_025774065.1. NCBI lineage: Eukaryota > Viridiplantae > Streptophyta > Magnoliopsida > Solanales > Solanaceae > Solanum > Solanum ossicruentum. Next base: position 127 of record JAOTQR010077940.1, on the reverse strand, counting down.
TATATGAATTTGTATGGGCATCTTGCATATTTTATTTCCATGAACATGAATACTGTGCATTTACTATGTGTTTGCTGGATGATCCAAGAAAAGAAATGAAAAGCTGAAGGAAAATGGTTCCGAATAG
>JAOTQR010077939.1:0-11710 GCA_025774065.1 Solanum ossicruentum | reverse complement strand
CCCAAGGGTCCAATCAAGACTATTGGTACCAAGGTCAAGGGAATGAAGTTTGGAAATTCAACAAAGACAATGCTTACGATGACAACAACCGAGGTGGATACTATGATAGAAATAGGGAACAAGATAGAAATGGTGATTGGGGTCGCAGAGATGGGTATAGAGATGGTCTATATATGCCATCACATAATCGCAATTCTAAGGCTAGTAGTTCGAGGATTAAGGAGATGTTTGATAAGTTGTTAAAGAAGGATGACGCCCAAGATGAGACTTGGAAGGGAATGAAAGCTGAGATTTCAGGCATTAGTCAAAAGATCAAGCCTCATTCTATGTCTAATCAAGTAATTGGAGAAACAATTTCATCAAATGGCTACATAATTAGACCAACGTCAGAAGGGTACATCGCCAAATAACACAGTGCAAAATCTGAAAAATGATGGGCAGTGTATGGAAATGACAACATAAGGAGGTAAGCAGACGATTAAACTACCCAAAAATTTGCTGTATGCTTGTTTGGGTCTACGATTCTTCCACAAAATCTAATAATGCTATCCATCCATGTGTGGTAATGGTCACTCATACTATCTTCTATAGGGTCAAATTTGAAACGTCAATAAAGTACTATACCTTACCACCTATGATCCTTGTTATAAAGACTCGGACTTTGAATGACCTCATTGGAGTTTGGAAATTTGGTTTCAAAACATTTTGGAGCAATATGACGCTTCATAGAAGCCATCACAATCCGTATGGTGCTTTACGGACCTTGTGGTGCCTCCTTGAAGTGGTTGTTGGCCTTTTATGGGGTGTAAATGCCTTAAGGTGGAGTTTGGGACCAAGGCATATCATACTTAGACCCCATATAGGCCATGTGAGGCCATACGGACCGTATGGTGTGGTATGGTTAGTATGCCTAAGTGAAGTGGTACGGTCAAGTATACTGTCCATATGGTGTGGTATGGTTAGTATGCCCTTCCGTATAGGTTCAGAAGTGATAAATTTCTAAGTATTATATCACCGTCTCAGAACTTTGTCGTGAAGACTTTTTCTAAGTGAAGTGGAATAGAGGCGTACATGGTCTGTATACCTCGGTACAGACCATAAGACCAACTGTATGGATGCCTACATCAAATTTTCTAATAATGGAATTCCTTTGGCTAAGCTTTTAATAAGAACCGATAGAAGGTTCAACTTTAAATGGTCATATCTCTTAGCAAAGTATAGTCTCAGGAGAGGGTTTCATAGTCCGTGAGAACTTGTACGGACCGTGAGACCTTCTCACGGGAACCCTGGTAAGAAATTTTATTCCATTTCATTAATTGTTTTTTTCAGTTATGGCTTCTCCTAGGTGACCTTTATGACTTCCTATGCTATCCTAAGACCTCCAAATGACCTAAACTCTATTTCTCTAATTCAAATTCAATCCTACACTTAGAATTATATTAAAATCTCCTAAAAATTCTCTCAAGAACTCTTTTGAAGACGAAGCTTGGGAATCAAAGGAAAACTTTTTTCTTCATCAAATTTCTTCTTGAATCTCTCCTAATAGCTAAGGTATGTGGGATTGATTCTTGGTCCCTTTCAACCAAGAAGACCCAAACTCTTTTTACTTGAATTTCATAAATGTTTTCTTACTTTAAATATGGGTTTTAATATTATTATTTATTAAATTCAATTGAAGTATGGGCTGATCTTTAGTTGATTTAAGCCCTACTATGTTGAATTACTTGATTATTATGAATATCTGGGTATGCATTATCCCTTTAAAGTTTGATCTAAGCATGGATGATCTATATTATGATTTAAATGTGGATTTAATTATGGATTTACTTCAATTTCATATTGTGTATTTTAGATTGTATCTTAATTACACATGCTATTCTCACATCATTCATGGCATATGCATTCATGAGCATTGGATTTTATGAAAATTATGAAGTGGGTTAAACCCAATTATATTTATGTAAATAATTTTGATAAGATCTTGAACAACTTGGTTATGGGAAGAATGTGATCACACTAAAATTTGCAGGGTGTGCAATGCTAGTTCAAAATCATGCAATTCAAGAGTGAATTAATGTGTGAAAACTTAATGTAAATCAACCTACCAACACACAGTAAGACCATCATGTAAGACATCTTGAAGTCCTGCATCAAATCACATAATAGATCATAGTTTCATAGCCCAAAATATACATAGTCTCAATTGACAAAACCAACTCATAGTATAAGCTTGAGGGCGATAAAAGTACATATTTAATCAACATTTCATGAAATCCCAACATATTTCATGTTTAGAATCCATCATAAAAAGATACCCATAGATAATATAACTTTAAAATATGCAATTTCATAAGATAGGAAGATTGGACACCATGGACGAAAAGACCCAATGTTTAAAACCTGCATACCTCAAATTTGGGAATTTCCTTGATGTAGATTTGAATGAGAACTTGAAGCTTGAATTAAGTTCTTGAGATCCAGAATTGAGCTTGAGACACTTGAATTTGGATGAAATATTTGGTTAAGTGTTAGAGAGGATTTTGAGAGTGTCTTGAGTGATATAGAGCTGAAAAATGGCTAGGTATAGGTGTTTTTACACATAAGAGGAAGACCCCAATGCTATAGGCTGAGACAGGAAAAATAAAGAAGTCACAACACTGCTCCGCGACAGGTCCACGTTGCAAAGCTTTTGCGATCAACTTTTGCAAAATGAAAGTTTTTTAATATCTTTTTTTTTGCTACGGATCCTCTAACATTAGGGTTATACCTATTTTCACTCTATTTTGCCCCATGATCAAGAATATGAAGTAGTATTTTCGGTATCACACATGAATTTTGAGATATATGAAAGTTACGATTATCAGCATTTTCGAAGCACATTTTTGGGGCATTTTTGGGGCATTTCAATATCTCCACCGTGGAAACATTCATCCCCGAATGACAAAGAAATTTACAAAAGGAGAAGTAATCATGGAGATTTTAGCCAAATATGGTTGCAACAAATGCATTTAAACATCATTTTCAAAAATCTCAACACGAGTGTCAAAATCACCATTAGCTTGTCGACATAAACATAAATGCACGTAAAATGACCTAAGGGCTGAAACTTAACAGTTGAAATCATATAGGGGACTTAAATTAGTAACTTTGGCTTAAGTAGAATGGAAGAGATATGGGTAACGTTTTTCATGTGCGCCTTGGCTTCCCATGTGGCACTTTCAACTTGTTGGTTTCTCCAAAAAACCTTGACGGAAGCTACATCCTTGTTTCTCAACCTCTTCACTTGACTATCCGAAATTTCTATCAGAACCTCCTCATAAGTCAAATTATCTTCTACAACACCCACATCATCCAAAGGTACAATAGCATTTGGGTCACCTACACATTTTCTCAACATAGATACATGGAAATTGAAGTGAACCATATTCATATCAATGGGCAACTCGAACTCATAGGCCACCTTACCAATTCTCCTCAATACTCTATCAGGACCCACAAACCTTGCCCTCAATTTCTCCTTCTTGCCAAATCGAACCATACCCTTTTTAGGTGAAACCTTCAAATAGACCCAATCGCCGACCTTAAATTCAAGATCCCTTGTCCTCACATCGAAATAGGACTTTTGTCTACATTAAGATATTTTCAATATCTCCCTTATCAACCTCACCTTTTCCGAGGCTTCCATGACCAAATCCAGACCAAGCAAAGCCATCTCCCCCACTTCAAACCATCCAATTGAGAATCTACAGCGCCTACCACAAAGAGCTTCAAAAGGAGCTATTGTTGTAAGAAAATTCAATGAGTAGAAGATGATTATACCAACTACCCTTAAACTCCAAAACACAAGCTCTAAGTATATCCTCAAGGGTTTGGATAGTCCTCTCGGCTTGGCCATGCATTTGAGGGTGAAAGGTCGTGCTAAGCTTAACCTTCGTACTAACATCTCTTTGCAAAGACCTCCAAAAGTGAGAAGTGAATTGAGCACTATGATCTGAAATGCAAGAAAAAGGCATCCCATCCAATCTAACCAATACATAAATGTACAATTTGGCATAATCTTCGGTACCATAAGTAGTTTTAACTGGTAAGAAGTAAGATGACTTTGTCATTCTATCAACAATAACCCTAATAGAATCAAAAAGCTTTCTAGTCTTAGGAAACCCAACAACAAAATGCATGTTGAATTCCTCTCACTCCCAAGTAGGAATCTCTATGTCTTGGGCTAAGCCACCCGGACTTTGATGTTCGGCCTTTCACTTGTTGGCAATTGTGACATCCAAATATGAACTTGGCAATGACTCTCTTCATACCACCCCATCAATACACCTCTCTCAAATTTCTATACATCGTTGTAGAACCGGGGTGAATTGAATAGAAAGAATTATGAACCTCATATAGAATCTTCTTTCTCAAGTCATTAACACTAGGCACACACAATCTCCTTTGGTACCTAAGGGCACCGTCTCCCCTTGGGAGAAAACCTCCATTTTACCATTCTTTACCATGGACTTCAACTATAACAAGGCGGGATCAAGATCTTATTTCGCCTTTAGCTCCTCAATAAAGGAAGACTTAGAACCATCAACTACCACTACACCACCATTGCCAACATCCTCCAACCTAACCCCCAATCTAGCCAACCAATGGAATACCCTAGCCACCACTTTACCACTATTATCTACATGAGCTAGACTACCCATATACATCTTGCTTAAAGAATTGGCCACAACATTATCTTTGCCGAGGTGATAAGGCACACTCATATCATAATCTTTAATGAGCTCTAACCACCTTCTTTATCTCAAGTTAAGGTCTTTTTGGGTGAACACATATTGGAGACTCTTGTATTGATAAATACATCAACATGAACCCCGTACAAGTAGTGACACCAAATTTTCAAAGCAAATACCATGGACGCCAATTCAAGATCATGGATGGGATAATTTTTCTCATGCACCTTAAGTTTTTTGGAGGCATATGCTATAACCTTACCACTTTGCATCAAAACACACCCCAAACCAATTCTTGAGGCATCACAATACACAACAAACCCTTCCAAACCTTCCAGTAGAGACAAGATATGAGTGGAGACAAGCCTATCCTTCAATATTTGGAAACTCTTCTCACATTCATTGGTCCACACAAATTTCACCTTCTTTTGGGTCAACTTAGTCATAGGAGAATCAATAGAAGAGAACCCATTTATAAACCTCCGGTAATAACCTACCAAACCCAAGAAACTCCTAATGTTCGATGGAGTCAAAGGTCTAGGTCAATTTCTAATCACCTTTATCACCTTAGGATCTACCTTAATACCATTACCCGACACCATATGCCCTAGAAAAGCAATCTCTTTCAATAAAAACTCACATTTTTCATATTTTGCATACAACCTCATCTCCCTCCAGATTTCCAACACCACCCTCAAGTGATCTACATGCTCCTCCTCACTATGGGAATAAATCAAGATATCATCAATAAAACCCACCACAAACAAGTCAAGGTAGGGTTTAAAGACCATATTCATAAGAACCACGAATATAGTCGGTGCATTAGTCAACCAAAAGGACATAACCACAAACTCAAAGTGCTCATACCTAGTCCGAAAAGTCATCTTGGGAATGTCACACTCCCTCACTTTCACTTGGTGATACCTAGACTGAAGATCAATTTAGAGAAGTGACTAGCCCCTTGAAGTTGGTCAAAAAGATCATCAATCCTGGGTAGAGGGTAATTGCTCTTTATGGTGACTCTATTAAGTCGTCGGTAATCAATGCACATTCTAAGAAAACCATCCTTCTTCATCACAAGTAACACTGGTGTACTCCAAGGTGACTTACTAGGCCTTCTAAACCCCTTCTCCAACAAATCCATCAATTCATCCGTCAACTCCTTCAACTTCGTTGGGGCCATATGGTAAAAGGGAACAAAAATGGGTTGAGTGTCGGGAAGAACGTCTATACCAATGTCTATTTTCCATTCAAGAGGAACACCAGGAAGCTCATCGGGAAGGACATCAAGGAATTCATACAATCGGAATTGACTTTATAGGAAGGACTTTGCACTCAACATCCCTAACCCTCAAAAGATGATAGACACCCCTTAGAAATCAACTTTTGGGCTTTAATACAAGAAATGAATCTACCCTTGACCAACACATCACAACTTTCCAACTCAAGGACGGGTTCATTTGGAAATTGAAATTGGACCCTACGGGTTTTACAATCAATAGAAGTATAATATGCATGCAACCAATCCATCCCTAGAATAACGTCAACACCCACCATATCTAACTCAACAAAATCACAAGGCAAGATTTTGTGCAATATAAATACTGGAAAATTTCTATAGACTCTTTTAGCAAAAATAAACTCACCAATGGGGTAGACACTTCATAGGGTTCACACAATAATTCGGGGCTAATATAAAGCTTTTTGGAAACAAAAGGAGTAAAAAAAGAAAGAGTGGCACCCGGGTCAATCAAAGCATACGCATCGAAATCAAAAACCTTTAACATACTGGTGATGATATCACGCACCTCATTCACCCTTTGTCTCCCTTGAAGAGAATAGAACCTATTGCCTTAGGGCACCCCCTTATTCGCCTCCTCTTCCTTTTGGACGTGCATTTGCACCTTGGCCTTGTGGATGACCACCTCTACCTTTGTTTGGATTATGAGGACAATCCATCACCTTATGACCAACTTCAACATAACCATAGCAAGTATACGTTTTTTTCAAACATGGGCTATTTTGTCTTCTACCACACCCTTGGCATTTAGGGTAGACATTGGCAAACTTTCTATTTGGAGCATTGGAAGGCCCTTGGCTTGGAGGCTTATGGCCTATAGGAAACTGACCATTCTTAGGATTTTAGAATGCACCTTCAAGATAGGCTTTCTTGGCCTCACCACTCTTTCTCTTTCTCAACCTTCCCCCTCTAGTTGTTTGGCATAGTCATGAGGTAGAGCAAATCCATATCACCTATCAACATGGTGATACGACACTCCTTATTCACTAAGTCGGACACACACGATACAAATTTATTCATCCTAGACCTCGGCTCGGCAACCAATTGTGGGGCATACTTGGAGAGTTGATTGAACTTGAGGGCATACTCCCTCACACTCATAGACACTTGATTTAGATTCATAACTTCTATCATTTTTGCCTCCCTAAGCTCACTAGGAAATAACCTGTTGAGAAATGTCGCTTTGAACTCTTCCCAAGGGATAGCATCACCATTCCCCATTTCCATCTTCCATTGAGTGAACCATATATGAGCTACCCATTTGAGTTGGTAGGCCGCCAACTCTGCCTTTTCCTCTGAGTTAACCGCCATAATAGACAACACCTTATACACCTCATCAATGAATTCTTGTGGATCCTCATCTACCTTGGACCCATGGAACTCCGGTGGGTTCATCCTAGTAAAATTCCTTACCCTAGAGGCTGGAGTAGGAGAATGAGAGGTTCGAGCCCCTTGGTTGATTTGATTAGTCATGGCACAGGCCAATATGGTAATAGCATCCCAAAACTCTTCATGGGCCACTCCCCCATCATGAGGAGCGGGAGGGGTCGATTATTCCATGGGAGCACGGGCTCTTCTTCCTCTTAGAATCAGCATGATCTACAATAGCAAAGAACATTTGTTAGATTAAAAGCCTTACCTTACTCTAAAAGCACGACATAGAGCATGAAGAAGGGAAACATTTTCTAAAATGCCTTATAGCTCTTACTCATAGTTATGGTGCACTTCATAATGATGAACAAGACTCTAATCGATGCGGTGTGTTGGATTCCGAGGACCATTAACAACCTAGTGCTTTGATACCAAGTTTGTCATGACCTAAGCCTAGGGCCTAGATGTGACACGGCAAATGGGAACTCGAAGGGACCCAGACAAGCCTCATAGCTGTCAATTACGCATCCTTGGTCTCAAAAACAAGGTAAACAACAACAAGAATATAAACAAGGGAAAACTGGGCTAAGGGAAGTCTTGGCATTTATAAAGCGCAAAGAGTCAAATCTCAAAGCATAGATACATCAATTGATCTAACAACACCTCTAAACATAGATTGAGCAAGGGCCAAGACATATTTCGGGCTCACCAACATAGTATCAAATGTTCAACATAAAGATATATCAAAAGCAAGAGTTGCATAGCTAGTGTCTCTGATCTTGAGGACTCACCAAAAGCATATCTTCAAGATGCGAAAGCTGGCCACGTGAAGGATGATCATGATGAGCTCCGGTTCCTACATGGTAACATTATGTAGGCATAGAGTATGTATTAGTACTTTTCAATATACTAAGTATGTAGGATGCAATACAACAACAAATAAGCCAATATAGTCTAAATGCATAGTGATACGCAATAGATAAGTATAATATCAATATACAATATCTTATCAAGAGTGATAAATGTGTGAAAATCCAATTATGTTTATGTAAATGATTTTGATAAGATATTGGTTATGAGAAGAATGTGATCACATAAATGTCTATTGTTAGGTGGGTGTGTAATGCTAGTTCAAAATAATGCAATACAAGAGTGAAATAATGTGTGAAAACTTAATGTAAATCAACCCACCAACACATAGTAGGATCCTCACGTAAGATACCTTGAAATCCTTCATCAAATGTCATAATAGATCATAATTTCATAGCCCAAAACATACATAGTCTCAATAGATAAAACCAACTCATTGTATAATTTTGAGGTTGATAAACATAATATTTAATCAATATTTGATGAAAACCCAAAAGATTTCATGCTTATAATCCATAATAAAAGATACCCATATATAATATAAGTTAAAAACATGCAATTTCATAAGACAGATAGATTGGACACCATGGGTGAAAGAACCCAAATGTTCAAACCCACATACCTCAAATTTTGGAATTTTCTTGATGTAGATTTCAATGAGAACTTGAAGTTTGAATGAAGTTCTTGAGATCTGGAATAAAGCTTGAGATACTTGAAGTTGGATGAAACATTTGGTTAAGTGTTAGAGAGGATTTTGAGAGTGTCTTGAATGATATAGAGTTGAAAAATGGCCAAGTATAGGCCTTTTTATTCATAAGAGGCCATGAATCCCAGACCCTAATGCCTTAGGCTAAGACAGGATATATAAGGAAGTCACAACACTGCTTCGCGATAGGTTCGCATCGCGGAGCTGTCGAACAACTTCTGGAAATGAAAATTTTTGGAAATTATTTTTGTCGCTATGGGTCCTCCAAAATCGGGGTTATACCCATCTCCCACTCAAGTTTGCCTCCTGATCAAGAATATAAAGTTGAATGTTTAATATTATGTATGAATTTTGAGATACATGGAAATTATGGTTATGGGAATTTTTGAAGCACATTTTTGGTGAATTTTTTGGCTGTTTCACTATTATTATGTGGATTTGCTATGAGTATTATGATATGACTGTATGTTATGATGTAAAAGATCCAAAATCCTGAATTACCCCCATAGAGTGGGTCATACTTACCCTCCCCTTATTATTGATGTGCTACGTGTTTCGAAATTATTTTTGGAAATGAAAATTTTGGAAATGAAAATTTTTGGAAATTATTTTTATCGCTATGGGTCCTCCAAAATCGGGGTTATACCCATCTCCCAATCAAGTTTGCCTCCTGATCAAGAATATAAAGTCGAATGTTTAATATTATGTATGAATTTTGAGATACATGGAAATTATGGTTATGGGAATTTTTGAAGCACATTTTTGGTGAATTTTTTGGGTGTTTCATTATTATTATGTGGATTCGCTATGAGTATTATGATATGTTTGTATGTTATGATGTAAAAGATCCAAAATCTCGAATTACCCCCATAGAGTGGGTCATACTTACCCTCCCCTTAGTATTGATGTGCTACGTGTTTCGTGATTCCATGTTACTCTATTTCCCTATGACATCCCCATAGCGTGAGTCATACTTTCCCATCCTTTAGAATTATGTGTATACTATTCATTATTTTTCCGAACCGATGATGTGAATATGGATACTTGAGGCTTGTTTAGGCACTCTCGAGTTCCCATTCGTCATGTCACTCCTCGACCCTAGATTTGGGTCCTGACAAGCTTGGTGTCAGATCACCAGCTTTGTAAATAATTCTCGGAGTCCAACATGCCACGTCAAGTAGAGTCGTATCCATGGGTGTGAAGCGCGCCGCATCTAGGAAATTATTTTGCTTGTTCATGATTCAGATCATCCCATGGAATGTGTCTTAAGATTTTCTATCTCCATCCCTACATGCCGAATTGGGAGAGTTACTTTTAGGGCCCGTATTGTAATCCAAGCAAGGAAGATGTTATGGTTGATCTTATAGATAAGGTCAAAATGGAGTTGGTGAAGGATGCGCATTATTTGACAAGCTTGCTCCTTCGGATATTCAAAGTTTTCTTGGGTTGGCTAGTTATTATAGAAGGTTTTTGAGGGTTTTTCATCTATTACATCTCCATTGACCCAGAAAAACTCAAAAGAAGGCTAAGTTTGTATGGTTAGATAAATGTGAGAAGAGTTTTCAGACTTTGATAGATCTGCTTACATCGGCTCTAGACCTTATTCCTCATGGGATCGACCATAACCATTGTTAGGTTCTATATTCTGACAATGACCACTTATACCTTTATTTGGAGGTGTAATTTAATTATGATCAAAATTTTAGCATCATTGCCAGGAAATACGACTTTTAGATTGATGTAATTAGAGTAATTTGTGAGTTAATTCTTATTTTACTTATTTTACATTTTTGTTTTTTTTTTGGTTTCATCATACAGGTGTAGTGTATGCCTTGTACTCGTACTCAAGGCATCCCCTTGACTCCATTGGATCTAATGATCCAGAAATGTTATAAAGAATGGCTCAAGACAATGCAAATAATCCTACAAATCTTACACAAAATCTAAATAATGATGACCCACTACCACTTGAGAATGTAAATTCACCACTACAAGGTCAACAAGTAGCAGCTAATGCATAGAATCCGTACAGACTTGACCCTATGGCAGTGGATGTTGCTGAAATTATTGTGTTGCCTCCTTTGAAGGATGATACTAAGTTAGTTGTATAGAGTGGGTTGTTACAGATTTTGCAGAATAGAGGGTTGCTCATGGGCTTACCGTCAAAGGATCTGCATAACCAACTACAAGGTATTGCTTTTGTATGCAAGAGTATGATGGAAAACCAAAATTTGTCCATGGATGTTGTTGGGCTCCGTGTCTAATTGTTATCTCCCGTAGGCAATGTGACAATATGGTTAGCAGAGCTTTCACAGTGTTCTATCACCACATCGGTTGTAATCCAGAAAGCTTTTTAGATAGGTGTTTCCCGAGTCAAAGAAGTTGAAGTTGAAAGATCAGATCAATAACTTCGAGTAATTACCTATTGATTATATTAGTAACACACAGGATCGCTCCACAAAGTGTTTAAGAAGTTTTCCAAACTACAAGATTGTTGATGATTCCTTGTTCATGATCTTTTGTCGAGCTTAGATATCAATTGCAAAGCTGCAGTTGACACCATAACTAGAGGTCCTTCCTAGATTTCCTATTTTCTGTTATAGCTGAACAAGTGGAGAATGTGGTAGAGACAAACCATTCAGGGGGCACGAGGGACAAATCTACGATGAAGAGTTCCTTTTCAATTAGTACAAATTTGGAGCAGGCTAAGATTAATGAAGATGTGATGTAAGA
>JAOTQR010077938.1:0-11712 GCA_025774065.1 Solanum ossicruentum | reverse complement strand
CACCTGCTAGCTTCTTGAGTCCTACAAGCACCTCAATTCTCTCACTTTGTTTAGGGTCGTGATCTCCTTAATTTGACATTAAACATGTATACACTCGACCCTCTTAAGCGTCAGACGCGCATATCTCCCTATAACATGAGATTCAAGAACTTTTAAAAATAGGCGCTAATTTGAAAACCCATATCATGTTTCATTGACATAGTACTAATATTGTAAGATGTGCAGTGTTATAGCTATATGCTACCATAGGATTATGATTATTAACCTTGCTAACTAGTGGATCCATCTAGTTCATGTTATCATGTTTTGTTCACCTTGGCAAGGAGTATGAAGAATTGGTTTGGGGTATGTTTTGATGCAAAATTACAAGTTGATAGCATATGCCTCTAGACAACTTAAGGTACATGAGAAGAATTATCCCAGCCATGATCTTGAATTGGCGGTCGTGGTGTTTGCTTTAAAGATTTGGTTTCATTACTTGTATAGGGTTCATGTTGATATGTTTGCCGACTACAAGAGTCTCTAATATGTGTTCACCAAAAAAGATCTTAACTTGAGACAAAGAAGGTGATTAGAGCTCCATAAACATTAGGATATTAGTGTGCATTATCATCCTGGTAAAGCTAATGTTGTGGCCGATGCTCTAGGTAGAGTGTCCATCGGTAGTCTAGCTCATGTTGATGATGGTGGCAAAGAGGTAGCTAGAGAGGTTCACCGGTTGGCCAGATTGGAGGTTAGGTTGAATGAAGCTGAAAATGGTGGTGTAGTTGCGGTTGATGGTTACAAATCTTCTTTGATTGAGGAAGTTAAGTTGAAACAAGACCTTGATCCCGTTTTGTCAGAGTTGGGGCCTTGGTAAAGGATGGTAAATTAAGGGAGATGGTACCCTTTGGTACCAAGGTAGGTTGTGTGTTCCTAATTTAGATGACTTGGTGGAGTTGATTTTGAAAGAGGATTGTGATTCATCTTATTTTATTCTTCCCGATTCCATGGGAATGGATAGAGACTATGGGGAGGTATCTTGGTAAAGTTGGTGTGATGGCTTTGTTAGTACAGAATTTGGTTATGGAAATTTTGGAGGAGATGAGGTTGATAAGAGAGAGATTTAAGAAGGCTCTAAGTAGCAAAAACCATACTCCAATATGAGAAGGAGAGAACTTGAGTTTAAGATTGGTGATTGTGTTTACTTGAAGGTCTCACCTATGAAGGGTATGGTCCGGTTTGGCAAGAAAGGTAAATAGAGCTCAAGGTTTGTAGGGGCTTATAGAATTTCGAGGAGATTCTGTAAGGTTGCATATGAGTTGGAGTTGTCCATGGTTATGAATATTATTCATCCGGTCTTCCATGTGTTTATGTCAAGGAGATATGTTGGTGACCTAAGTGCCATAGTGCCCATAGAGGTTGTGGAGGATAATTTGACCTATGAGGAGCTTCCCAATTGAGATACTGGATAGACAAGTAAAAGTTGAGGAACAAAGATATAGCATCCACCAAGATTCTTTGGAGGAATCAACAAATTGAAAGTGTCACTTGGGAAGTTGAAAGCGGACATGAGGAAGCGATGCCCGTACCTCTTTCACTCTATTCAAGCCTAAGATAATAAATTAAGTCTCATCTATGATTTTAAGTCTTAAGTTTCAATCCTCTGTCATCTTGCATGCACTCATGTTTATGATAACAAGTTTATAGTGATGTTTGACATTCATGTTGAGATTTTTGAAAATAATGTTTAAGTGCATTTGTTGCATTCTTATCAGTCTGGAATCTTCATGATTACTTCTCTCATGCATGTTTCTTTGACATTCGGGAATGAATGTTCCCAAGGGGAAGATATTGAAATGCCCCATATGTGCTTCGAAAAGCCCCATAATCATAATTTTCATATATCTTAAAATTTGTACGTGATGGAAGGGCGCCAAGACATGTCTCGGGCTCACCCTCAAAGTAAAAAAACACAAATTGAAGCAATACAGGCAAAGGAATGGTGGCTTGTCCTTGGAAAATAAGACACAATAATAAATGTCTCAATTCCAATCTAGCATCAAACGGTGGATGAAAGTAATCTGCGGTCCCTAATGGTAATATAAGCAAAAGTATACGTTAGTACGTTTGAATATACTAAGTATGCGGGGTGCAATGCATGTAACTTATCAAAACCTGCATACAACGTTAGATGGCAAGGACACATAATATAGAAAGAGATTTATAGCAAGGAATGTAATATAACAAGATACTATGAAATTCATGATGCATGAAATACAAATGATGCTCATATATATAGTGGAGATGTAACCTCAATCGACATAAGTAAGACTAAGCGAGCTATTATTTGGAATCCCGATGAAATCCCCTCATCGGTAAAGAGGTGTTCTACTTGCCAAAGGTAAAGCATACTTCACCTTACGGGCAACCCCATTTCGTATGAAGTAACCTTCCTTATAGGAAACACCATTTCGGAAGCATCTTTTCTAATGGGCAACCCTATTTCGAAAAGGATCCTATGCTAGGCACATAGCTCAAGGAAAGGAAGAGGGCCACTAGGGATTTCCCTAACGCCCCCAATCCATCGATGCTAAGTCGTCATCCCATAAAATACATACATACATACATACATACATATATATATATATATATATATATGTTCACATGCTTTCAAAGGAGACAATAGTCATCGCCAAAACCATATCATTGCATTCTTAGGATTAATGGTCAAACACCATTCATAATAGTTTGTACCTAAGCTCAAATGCCAAAATCATAATTCATAGCCATAATATTCATGTATAGGAATAGCCCATTCATATACAAGATGGTGCAAGTATCCAAAATACTCCAAGAGCCATAATCATAGACGTGTATGTGATCACATTCTTGTCATAACCACTATCTTATCAAAATCATATCATATAACATAATTGGGCTTAACCAACTTTATAATTTACATAATAATCCAATGTCATGAATGCAAATGCTATGAATGATGTGAGGAAACATGGATAACTAAGATTCTATCTAAAATTAACAATATAATATGAAATTCAAATGAAAACAAAATTACATCTACTTTTAAAATCGTAATATAATCACCCATTGTCACAGCCCAAGGCCAGGACCTAGATGTGACCGGCTAATGGGGAACCTGAAGGAGCCCCAAACAAGCCTCGTAGTATATCATTGCACATTCTTGGTCGCAGAAGCAATAAAATATGACATTAAGAGATAGGCATAACAAGGAAAATGGGACTAAGTGTAAACTTCCATATCATAACATCAAGGAACAAGAGAGTCAATACTCATAGCATAAATACATCATAACATGTCCAACAACACATCTACTACATAGATAAGAGCGGGGGCCACGACAAGCAACTGAGCTCAACCTCATAGTCAATGCATAACATAAAAAGAAAGATAGTCTTAGTACATAGTAAGAGATAGTAAGCAACATCGCCGGAATGGAGGACTCACCACAAGCTTGAGAGACAATTGTACTAGCCACTTGGAGGAGGAGGATGATCAAGCAGTGCTCTAGTTCCTACATGGTGATATCATGTAGGCATAGAGTATGTATTAGTATGTTTGAATGTACTAAGTATGTGGGACGCAATGCAACAATAGATAAGCATCACGATCAAAACACATAATTAGGCAATACATGAGCATATGACAATATGACATGCATGGAAGATGCTTGAAGTAAATCATACTTTCATAGAAAATAACACATGTGTAGGGAGTGACCATTCTTAGTGCAATCCAAGGCCTACCACCTCCTTGGAGAAGCGCATGAGGTATAAACCCCTTTATGAGGTTGATGGAGTACAAACCCTCCAACGGATTGATGGGTACAAACCCCCCAACAATGCTGATGGAGTACAAGCCCCTCAAAATTGGTTGATGCAGTACAAAACCCCCTAACAAGGTAGATGGGTACAACCCCAACAAGGTTACACGAGCCTACCACCCCCCGAGCTACACGATCGAGGTACAAACCCCTCAACAAGGTTACTCGGGCCTACAACCACTGAGCTAGGCTTGGTCATCCCCAACACTATATTAGGATAATATCATATATAAATATATACATTCCTCCCATCATTATATAATCATCTTAGCCATACATTCTTCTCATCATCATATAATCATCATATTCACACATTCCTTTCATCATCATATAGTCATCATATGCATACATTACTTTTATCAGCTTTTCATCATTATGTAGTCATTCATCTCACAAGGCATGCATTGGACCTTCGATTCCTCAAAAAATCATAACCAAACATTTTATCAAACACTTAGAGGGTGTATAGTGCTAGTGTAAAACTATGCAATTCAAGAGTGAAATCATGCTAGTAAATTCAATGTAAAACCTTCATCAGATACTTGGTAACACCTTCAAACAATATACATGAAGACCCTTTATCAATTTCAATAGATCTTTGATTCATAGCTCAAAATATGGTAAAACAGTCATAATTTCATAAATCCCAACATAGTGTGCAGTGATTTTCATAATAGATAAGACCCATTAGTAAATCAACTTTAAATCATGTAATTGAGGAATAGGAAGCTTGGGCATCATGGGTGAAAGGAACCCATGAAAGAACCCACATATCTTAGCTTTGGAGATGAACTTGATGAAGATTGGAGATGGAGACTTGAAGCTGAAGCTTGAGTGCAATCCTTAAGCTCCGGAAAAGGTTTTGAAACTTGAGTTTAGGAGTAAAATATTTGGCTAAGTGTTTGAAAATAAGTATTGGGGAATGTTTAGAATGATATGAGGGTGAAAAATGGCTAAGTATAGGTATTTTCACATTTGAGAACACTTAGGTCCAAGAATTAAAAGTCTTGGACCAAAGTCAAATTTGGGCCAAAATTAACACTAGTGCGTGCCCTTGGCGTGTCGCGCCAGGGGTGCAAAAAGCTTATTGGAAATTGTCATTGGAAAAATGCAATTGCTAATCATTTGCTTTTAATTCGGTGTTAGACCCATTTTCCACTCAAAATGACCCCCTAAGCAAGAATATAAAGTTGAATTTTTGATATCTGCATGGATTTTTAGATATATGGAAATTATAATTTTGAGCACTTCTGAGGCATATTTTCGGACATTTTCGGACACTTCTGCATGGATTTTTAGCTTTTGGATTTTTGGTTCGTTTAAATATCCCCCCCTTTGGAACATTCATCCCCGCATAGGAGAGGTGAAAAAAGAGAAAAAGAAAGTCAAAGAAATGTATATGACAGACACAAACATGACAATTTCATCCCATAAAAGGATGCAACAATGCACTTACACATCATTTCAAAAATCTCTTCACAAGTGTAAAATCATCATGAGCTTTTCAATTTAAACATGAACATATGCATGACATGGGACTGAACTTAAGACTTGAGATCATATAAAGGACTTAGATCAATATCTTAGGCTTGAGTAGAGTGGAAAGGGTAAGGATATCGCTTTTGCATTTCCGCTTCGGCCTCCCAAGTATCACTTTCAACTTGTTGATTCCTCCAAAGGACCTTAACAGAAGCAACCTCTTTGTTTCTCAATCTCTTCACTTGCCTATCAAGATCTGAACTGGAAACTCTTCATAGGTCAAATTATCTTCAACAACAACCATAACATCACGAGGTATAATAGTATTCGGATCACCCACATATTTCCTCAGCATGGACATATGAAACACCGGATGAACCAAATCCATTTTATAGGCAATTCCAACTCATAAGCTGCCTTGCCAACCCTTCCCATCATCCTATAAGGACCCACATATCTTGGGCTCAACTTGTCCTTCTTACCAAAATAGATCACACCTTTATGGGTGAGGCCTTCAAGTAGACCCAATCACCAACCTTGAACTCAAGATCCCTTCTCCTCACGTTGGCATAAGATTTTTGAAGACTTTGGGTCGTCTTCAATCTTTCTCTAATTATTATAACCTTTTCAAGAGGCTCCATAACAAGATCTTGTCCCAACAAAGCTATCTCACCAACCTCAAACCAACCAACTAGTGATCTACAATGCCTACCATAGAGGGCCTCAAAAGGAGCCATACCAATGCTAGAATGATAGGTATTGTTGTTGGCAAACCCAATCAATGGGAGATGATCACCCCAACTACCTTTAAGATGTAACACATAATCCCTAATCATGTCATCAAGTGTTTGGATAGTGCTTGTGGCTTGGCCATCCGTTAGAGGGTGAAAGGTCATACTAAGCTTAACTCTTGTACCAAGACCTCTTTGAAAGGACCTCCAAAAGTATGAAGTAAATTGTACACCACGATCTGATATGATGGATAAAGGAACCCCATGCAACCTTACCAATTCATGAATGTAAAATCTTGCATAATCTTCAACCCACCCCATATGTGGTCTTAATCGGTAGAAAGTGAGCCAATTTTGTCATTCTATCAACCATAACCCAAATGGAATCACAACCCTTTCCAGTCTTGGGTAACCCAACCACAAAATCCATATTTATCTTTTCCCAGTTCCAAGTAGGGACCTCAATGTCTTGGGTTAGGACACCCGACCTTTGATGTTCGGCTTTGACTTGTTGACAACTATGACAATCAAAAATAAATTTGGCAATGTCCCTCTTCATGCCTCCTCACTAATACACATCCCTCAAATCTCTATACATTTTGGTGGAACCAGGGTGGACAGAATAAGAAGAGTTATGGGCCTCATCAAGGATTTTCTCCCTCAATCCATCAACACAAGGCACACACAACCTACTTTGGTACCTAAGGGCACCATCTCCCCCTTGGGAGAAAACCTCCACCTTGCACTCATTTGCCAAGGCCTTCAATTCTAACAAGGAGGAATCAAGATCTTGTTTTTCCTTCACCTCATCAACCAAGGAAGACCTAGAACCATCAACAACAACAATACCCCCATTACCAACCTCTTCCAACCTAACTCCCTATCTAACCAATCGATGCATCTCCCTAGATATCTCCTTATCACCACCATCAACATGTGCTAGGCTACCCATAGACACCCTACTCAAGGCATCTGCCACCACATTTGCCTTACCGGGATGGTTATGCACACTCATATCATAGTCTACAAGAAGTTCTAGCCACCTTTTTGCCTCAAGTTAAGATATTTTGAGTGAAGACATATTGGAGGCTTTTATGATCGATGAACACATAAACATGCACCCCATACAAGTAATGTCACCAAATTTTCAAAGCAACCACAACGGCGGCCAATTCAAGTTCATGAGTAGGATAGGTCCTTTCATGCACTTTGAGTTGTCTAGAAGCATAGGCTATGACGTTACCATTTTGCATCAACACACAACCCAAACTAACCTGGGAAGCATCACAATACACAACAAATCCCTCAAGCCCATCTGGTAGTGACAATATAGGAGTGGACACAAACTTACCTTTCAATGTTTGGAAGCTCCTCTTACATTCATCGGTCCACACAAACTTAACCTTCTTTTGAGTCAATTTTGTCACAGGAGAAGCAATAGAAGAAAACCCATTAACAAGTCTCTGGTAGTAACCCACTAAGCCCAAGAAGCTCCTAATGTCCGACGGGGTCAATGATTTGGGCCAATTCCTAATCACATCGATCTTCTTAGGATCCACCTTAATACCATCCCCCGACACTACATGTCCTAGGAAGGCAACCTCCCTCAACCAAAATTCACACTTTTCATATTTAGCATACAATTTCTCCTCCCTCAATCTTTGCAATACAACCCTCAAATGAGCCCTATGGTCCTCCTCACCACGAGAATAGATCAAAATATCATCAATGAAGACCATAACAAAGGAATTAAGGTAGGGTTTAAAGACCCTATTCATTAGGTCCATAAAGATGGCCGGTGCATTGGTCACCCAAAAGACATCACCACAAATTCATAATGCCCATACCTAGT
Source organism: Solanum ossicruentum (assembly GCA_025774065.1). Classification (NCBI taxonomy): domain Eukaryota; kingdom Viridiplantae; phylum Streptophyta; class Magnoliopsida; order Solanales; family Solanaceae; genus Solanum; species Solanum ossicruentum. Next base: position 3,806 of record JAOTQR010077938.1, on the reverse strand, counting down.
TCGGAAGGCCGTCTTGGGAATGTCACACTCCCTCACCTTCACGTGATGATACTCGGACCAAAGATAAATCTTAGAGAAGTGGCTAGCCCCTTGCAATTGGTCAAACAAATCATTAATTCTTGGAAGAGGATACCTATTCTTGATGGTGACCCTATTGAGTTGTCAGTAGTCAATACATATTCTAAGCGACCCATCCTTCTTTTTCACAAACAACACCGGGGCACCCCAAGGGTATTGGCTAGGTCTAATAAAACCCTTCTCCAATAAGTCCCTCAAATGTTCCTTCAACTCCTTCACTCCGCCGGGGACATACGGTAAGGAGGAATAGAAATGGATTGAGTATCGGGGATGAGGTCTATACCAAAATCGATTTTTCTTTTGGGAGGAACACCGGGAAGGTCATTTGGAAAGACATTAAGAAACTCATTTACAACCGGTATTGACTATATGGGAAGGACTTTGGACTCCACATCCCTAACCCTCGCAAGATGGTAAAGACACCCCTTAGAGATCAACTTACGGGTTTTAATGCAAGAGATGAATCTACCCTTTACCACCACATTTTGACTATCCTACTCAAGGACAGGTTCATTTGGGAATTCGAACTTGACCCTTTGGGTTCTACAATCAATAGAAGCAGAGTATGAATGCAACTAATCCATCCTAAGAATAACATCAAAATCAACTATCTCTAACTCAACAAGATCACAAGGAAATATAATATGCAAGATGCGAATAGGACAACTTCTATAAACTTTTCTAGCAACAATAGATGCACCAATAGGAATAGACACCTCATATGACTCATGCACTAACTCGGGGTCAACATGAAACTTTTTGGCAACAAAGGGGGTAAAAAAAGAAAGGGTATCACTTGGATCAATCAATGTATACACATCAAAATCAACGATTTTCAACATACCGGTAACGACATCGGACACCTCATCAACCCCTTGCCTCCCATGCAAAGCATATAACCAGTTATGCCTAGGAGCACCATCTTGTCAGCCAGCTCTCCCCAATGGGACTGCATTAGCACCTTATGGACGAACTTTCTTGCCCTTGTTACGGTTTCGAGGGCAATCTATCGCCTTGTGTCTCGCTTTTCCACAACCATAACAAGCACCGATATTTCTCAAACATGGGCCACCATGACCCTTACCATACTTTGGACACACATCAACAGGAGCCACACCTCTAACTCCTTAGGCCCTCGGAAGATTATTTACAACCCTCTTATCAAATGCATGAATAGAACTTTGGCCTTGATGGAACCGGCCACTCCTTTGGAACTTATCCTCAAAACAGGCCCTCTTTGCCTCATGACCCCTTCTCTTCCTCAATTTCTCCTCTTCCATTTGTTCGGCATAGGTCATCAAACGTGACAAGTCCATGTCACTAATCAACATGGCCGACCAACACTCCTCACTAACCAAGTCAAAGAAGCTCATCACAAATTTGCTCATCCTAGATCTTGAGTCGGCCACCAAATGCGGAGCATACTTAGAGATTTGGTTAAACTTGAGGGAATACACCCTCACACTCATAGGCCCTTGCCTCAAATTTATAAATTCCACCAATTTAGCTTCCCTAAGTTCAAGATGAAAGAACCTATTAAAGGAAAGCTGCTTTGAACTCTTCCCAAAGCACCACATAGTTAATTCCCTTCTCTTCCTTCCATTGTGTGAACCCTATTTGTGCTAACCCTTTGAGTTGGTAGGCCGCCAACTCCGCCTTATCCTCTGACCTCATGCCCATGATAGACAAAATCTTGTAGACCTCATCAATGAATTCTTGGGGGTCTTCATTCACCTTTGACCCATGGAATTTCAGAGGATTCATTCTCATGAAGTCTCTCACTTGAGAGGCCGGTGTAGGAGCATGAGGGGATTGGGGCCCTTGATTGGCTTGATTAGACACAACTTATGCAATCAAGGTTAGAGCATCCCTAAGCTCTCCATTGGCCAATTACTCCTCGGGTGTGCAGGCTCATCTTCCTCTCGGGTTAGGCATGATCTAACATAGCAAAGAACAATTGTTTGTGGGAAAAGACTTACTTCAACTCTATAGCATGACTTAGAACATGAAGAAGGGAAACATTTCATAAAACGTCTCATAGCCTCCTATTCATAGTTGTGGTGCACAACACAAACATAAATAAGACTCTAGTCAACGTGGTGTGTTGGACTCTGAGGATCTAACAACCTAGTGCTCTGATATCACCTTTGTCACGACCCAAACCCAGGACCTAGACATGACTGGCGAACGGGGAACCCGAAGGAGCCCCAAACAAGCCTTGTAGCATATGATTACACATCCTTGGTCGCGGAAGCAATAAAATATGACATTAAGAGATAGGCATAACAAGGAAAATGGGACTAAGGGTAAACTTCCATATAATAACATCAAAGAACAAGAGAGTCAAGACTCATAGCATAGATACATAACATGTCCAATAACACCTTTACTACATAGATAAGAGCGGGGGCCAAGACAAGAAATTGGGATCACTCTCATAGTCAATACATAATATAAAAGAAAGATAGTCTTATTATATAGCAAGAGATCATAAGCAACATCCCCGAAATGGAGGACTCACCACAAGCTTGAGAGACAGACGTACTAGCCATGTGGAGAAGGACGATGATCAACCGGTGCTCCGGTTCCTACATGGTGATATCATGTAGGCATAGAGTATGCTTAGTATATTTGAATGTACTAAGTATGTAGGATGCAATGTAACAATAGATAGGCATAATAATCAAAATGCATAATTAGAGAATACATGAGCATATGGCAATATGACATGCATGGAAGATGCTTGAAGTAAATCATACTTTCATAGAGCTTAACACATGTGCAGGCAGTGACCATTCTTAGTGCAATCTAAGGCCTACCACCTCCTTAGAGAGGTGCATGAGGTACAAACTCTTTCATGAGGTTGATGGAGTACAAACACCCCTAATGGGTTGACGAGTACAAACCCCCAATAAGGTTAATAGGTACCAACCCCAACAAGGTTACCCGCGCCTACCACCCCTCGAGCTAGGCGATCGAGGTACAAACCCCTCAACATGGTTACCCAGGCCTATAACCCACCGAGCTAGGCTTGGTCATCCCCAACACTATATAAGGATAATATCATATATACATATATACATTCCTCCCATCATCATATAGTCATCTTAGCCATACATTTTTCTCATCATCATATTCACACATTCCTTTTATCATCATATAGTCATCATATGCATACATTACCTTCATCATCATATAGTCATTTATCTCATAAGATATGCACTGGACCTTCAATTCCTCAAGAAACTATAACCAAATATTTTATCAACCACTTAGAGGGCGTTTAGTACTAGTGTAAAATCATGAAATTCAAGAGTGAAATCATGCTAGTAAATTCAATGTAAAACCTTTGATATATACTTGGTAACACCCTCAAGCAATACACATCAAAACCCTTCATCAAATCTTTCAATAGATCTTAGATTCATAGCTCAAAATATGGTAAAACAGTCATAATTTCATAAACTCCAACATAATGTGCAGTGATTTTCATAGTAAATAAGATCCATGAGTAAATCAACTTTAAATCATGCAGTTTTGAGGAATAGGAAGCTTGGGCATCATGGGTGAAAGGAACCCATGAAAGAAACTCACATACCTTAGCTTTGGAGATGAACTTGATGAAGATTGGAGATGGAGACTTGAAGCTTAAGTGCAATCCTTAAGATCCGGAAAAGGGTTTTGAGACTTGAGTTTAGGAGTAAAATATTTGTCTAAGTGTTTGAATA
>JAOTQR010077937.1:0-11714 GCA_025774065.1 Solanum ossicruentum | reverse complement strand
AGGTTTGATTCATATATTTCTTATTTGGATTATGTCTCTCATCTATATTTTGTACCTTTCGCTTTACATATTCGGTACGTATTTCGTACTGACCCCCTTCCTTCGGGGGCTGCATTCCATGCCCGCAGGTACCGACGTACAGTTTAGAGACCCACCCTCTTAGGATCTCTATCGACCGTTGCAGCGTTTCCTTTGGCCTCAGGAGCAAGACTTTTGGGTATTTACTCATAGATTTTTATTATCTGCATTTTGTACTTACGTATATTCGAGGGTACGACAGGGCCCTGTCCCGTCTTATGATTCGGTTTGTCTGTATAGAGGTCTGTAGATACATGTGGGTGTGGGATTTTGTATGTGACCTGATTGTGTATGTATGAGATTTCTATTGGGCGGTTTTACTGCTGCGGTGACCTTGTCGGCCTGCACATGCATATGTATACATGTTTGCTATATACTGGGATTCTGGTTGCAGGTGCGGTTAGTCAGTAAAACAGAGAAGACTCTGCCAAAATTTTGGTAGATTCCTTAGCTGTTATAGTGGGAAATCCGAATTTGTGTTTGTATGGGTGCCCAATTGGCACTAATCATGACCCCTGGATTGTGTCGTGACAGTGTAGGTCCAAGAAACTCCCAAATAGGTCCCCGAATGATAGTATTCTGTTATTCATGTGATAGCATGAGTCTTGATTAATTGTGATGTGTTAGAGTTCTATTCCTTACTCTAAGTTGAGATCGCGTGATTGTTGAGTTGATGTCATTTACTATAGTTTACTTTAACCCGTTTTACATACAATACATTCCACGTACTAACGCCTTATTGGCGCTACATCATTTTATGATGCAGATTCTGTAGACAGAGGACTTCAGCAGGCTAATCATTGAGGTTCGCAGATCCCCAAACAGAGACTTTGTGAGTCCTCCCTTGCTTTCGGAGGACATATTTATTTTTTTTTGATCTATTTAGAGTTATTCCCTTGATTGTGGTAGCCAGGCCCTATCATGGTACCTTCTTAGCTAGTAGTTATAGAGGCTTCATAGACATAGACATATGATGGTTGATGTTCGGGGTTCTTTTCCCCCTTTTTCCTTCTTTATACTGAGATTGCCCCTTTTATTTTATACTCTTTATGATAGGCAGAGTTGATAGCCCACTGATGGTTCGTAATTTCTGTGTTATCTTTCGCTAACGAATTGGTTGCATGAATGCGATGAGACTAGGTGGTTCGCTTAGGGACTAGCAATAGTCTCTGAGTGCCAGCTACGCCTAGGGTACCCTCCCGGGGCGTGACAAACTTGGTTTCAGAGCCCAAAGTTCGAGTATCCTAGGGACTCTATGAAGCTGTGTCTAGTAAAGTGTTGTTTATGGGTGTGTTATGCACCATACTTCATAAGTATGAGGCTATTAGACATTAGGAAGTGCTACCCTTCTTTTATGATCTAGATTCGTGCGATAGAGTCTAACTTTATGGAAATCTCATTTTAACTCGTGCGTTATACATTTACAGAAAATGCTTCCAAAGAGAACAGTTGCTCAGAGAGATGCCACAGCCCCAGCTGTTGACAACACCCAACCTGATGCCTCGGTCCAAAAAGAGGCTAGGAGACGGGGACAGCCTGATAGGACTATTGAGGTCTGACTGGTGCCCCCTGCTCAGCCCCAGCCAACTCCCACTACCGAGGCAAAATTCAGGGAGCCATCACCATGCTGGCTCAATTGGTGGCCTCTCAGGGTAATAGTCAGGATTTACAAGCTCCTAGTTCTAGCTCACAAGAGCCCTCAGTTGCAAATCGACTTAGAGACTTCTTGAGGATGAACATGCTAATGTATACGAGGTCTAAGGTTAAGAAGGACCTACAGAACTTCATCGATGAAATGTACAAGGTCTTGAAAGCGAGGCATGCTGATGAGATTGAGGGAGTGAAACTTGCTTCCTACCAATTGAAGGAAATTGCTAATGTGTGGTACAGCCAGTGGGAGGAGAGTAGGGGTGAGAATGCAGAGCCTGCAGCATGGGAGGAGTTTGAGACTGCCTTCCTTGACCACTTCTTTCCTCAAAAGTTGAGGAAAGCGAAGGTGGATGAGTTCGTGAACCTGAAGCAAGAAGGAATGACAATAAATGAGTACAGTCTTAAGTTTATTATACTATGTAGGTATACTCCGGAGATGACCCAAGATATGAGGGCCAGGATAAGGAAGTTCATAGCCAGCCTGGGCAGACATGTGCAGATGGAGTGCAAGGCAGCCTTGTTGATCTCCAACATGGACATCTCCAGAATTATGATATATGCCTAGTATACAGAGGAAGATAAGAGGAAAGATTGCGAGGAGCAAATAAATAGGAAAACAAAATCAGCTGGGCATGAGCCTAGCCAACAGAGACATAATAAGGGCGACAAGTCCTACTTCCTAAAGAGATCATCTTATCATGCACCTTCTGTAGTGAGAGCGCTCATTCAGCCTAATAGATATGATCAGAAATCTCAGGGATTCCAGAATTTCAAGGCTCAGGGTGCCCAATCTCAAGCTAGTGTGACTCAGGGCCCGAATGGAAAGCCATCTTGTGGCAATTGTGGGAAGCTCCATCTAGGTCGGTGCCATCTGAGCATGGATGCTTGTTTTCTATGTGGGCAGGTGAGTCACTTTCAGCATGAGTTCCTGAAGAGGAGACGAGGTGAAGAAAGCAATAGGGCACAGTCCTTTGCAGCACCCCTAGCTGGCAGTAAGTAGAGGGGTAATACTACGAGTACAAGAGGCGGGACAAACTGCCTTTATGCTATGGTTAACTGACAGGATCAAGAGGCTGCATGAGATGTTGTCATGGGTATGCTTTTAGTCTTTACCTTTGATTATTATGCATTGCTTGATCTGGATGCCACTTTATCTTTTGTGACTCCTTATGTGGCTAGTAAGTTTGGGATTCTTCCAGAGTGTTTGCTTGAACCTTTTGCTGTTTTCACTCATACTGGTGAGTCTATCTTAACTGAGAGAGTTTACAGGGATTGTGTAGTGTCCATTTATCATAAAGATACCTTAGCTAACTTGGTAGAATTAGAGATGGTTGATTTTGATATGATACTTGGCATGGATTGGCTTCATGCCTATTATGATTCTATTGACTGTAGAACCCGAATTGTTAGGTTCCAATTTCCTAATGAGCCTATTCTAGAGTGGAAAGGGAGTTTTGTTACACCTCAGGGAAAGTTTATCTCTTATCTTAGGGCTAAAAAGTTGATCTCCAAGGGTTGTGTCTATCACCTCGTGCGAGTTAAGTCCGATGATGTTGAATCTTCCTCTCTTGAGTCAATCCCGATTGTGAATGAGTTTCCTGAGGTATTCCCTGATGATCTACCCCGAGTCCCTCCAGATAGGGAGATTGACTTTGGGATTGATGTTCCTCCCGAGACCAAACCCATTTCAATTCCACCTTATAGAATGGCCCCAACAGAGTTGAAAGAACTAAAAGAACAGTTGAAAGACTTCTTAGAGAAAGGTTTCATAAGGCTTAGTGTCTCACCTTGGGGTGCTCCTGTCCTATTCATGCATAAGAAAGATGGGTCCCTCAGAATGTGCATAGACTGCCGACAACTAAATAAGGTTACAATAAAGAATAAGTATCCTCTCCCCTGGATAGACGATCTCTTTGACCAACTTCAGGGTGCCACTTGTTTCTCCAAGATAGACTTTAGATCAGGTTATCATCAACTGAAGGTGAGGGAAAGTGATATTCCAAAGACAACCTTTAGGACACGGTACAACTACTTTGAGTTCTTTGTCATGTGCTTTAGGTTGAGAAATGCACCTGCAACTTTCATGGATTTGATGAACAAGGTCTTCAGACCTTACCTTGATATATTAGTGATCGTGTTTATTAATGATATTTTGGTGTATTCAAAGGATGAAGGGGAGCATTCTAATGATCTTAGAGTGGTTTTGCAAAACTCAAAGACCATGAGTTGTATGCAAAATTCTCGAAGTGTAAGTTTTGGCTCAAGTTTGTGGTTTTCTTAGGCCATATTATTTCAGGTATGGTATTCGAGTAGATATTCAAAAGATTTAAACACTTAAGAACTGGCCTAGACTGACTTCTCCGATAAAAATAAAAAGCTTCTTGGGTTTGGCAGGGTACTGTCGTAGATTTGTTGAGGGTTTCTCTTCTTTGCCAGCACCATTGACTAAGCTAATTCAGAATAAAGCCAAATTTCATTGGTCTGAGGAATGTGAAAAGAGTTTCTAAGAGTTGAAGACTAGATTGACTGCAACACCAGTTTTAACCTTGTTCGACGGGATGGAAGACTTCGTGATATACTGTGATGCATCAAGAGTTGGACTGGGTTGTGTGTTGATGCAGACATGGAAGGTGATAGCTTATGCTTCCATACAACTTAAGATCTATTAGAAGAACTATCTGACTCATGATATTGAGTTGGCAATGGTGGTATTCGCACTTAAGATTTGGCGTCATCACTTGTATGGAGTGCATTTGGACGTGTTCACTGACCACAAGAGCTTACAATATGTATTTAGTCAGAAGGAGATCAACCTACAATAGAAGAGATGGTTAGAGTTGCTCAAGACTATAATGTGAGCATCCTCTATCATCTAGGTATGACTAATATTGTTGCTGATGCTCTTAGTAGGTTGTCTATGGATAGCACTGCCCATGTGGAAGAAGGGAAGAGAGAATTGGCTAAGAAAGTGCATTGATTGGCTCGATTGGGAGTGCAACTTGAGGAGGACAACAAAGGCAGGGTCAATGTTCAAAGTGGTTCTGCTTCATCCTTAATATCAGAAGTGAAGGAAAAACAAGACCAACACCCTATTTTGTTCCAATATAAAGAAGTGGCTCATGAGTAGAAGGTGATGGTTTTCTTCAAAGGAGAAGATTGGGTGTTGAAATACCAGGGTAGATTATGTCTGCCTGATGTTGATGGTGGTTGAGGCAGAATCATGGTTGAAGCTCATAGCTCTAGATATTCCATTCATCCTGGTTCTGCTAAGATGTACCACGACTTGAGGAAAGTTTATTGGTGGAATGGAATGAAAAAGGACATCGCTGAATTTGTCTCTAAGTGTCCCAATTATCAATTGGTTAAGGTTGAACATCAGAGACCATGTGGATTAGCTTAGAATTTTGAAATTCCAGAGTGGAAGTGGGAAACGACCAACATGGATTTCATCACTGGCTTACCAAGAACCCAAAAGCAGCATGATTTGATATGGGTGATTATTGATAGGATGATGAAATCAACCCACTTTTTGGCAGTCAAGTCAACTAATACGATTGAGGAGTCTGTCGGACTGTATATTCATGAGATTGTGAGGCTGCATATGGTTCCCTTGTCCATCATCTCGGATAGGGGAGCTCAATTCACCTCACAATTTTGGAGATCTTTTCAGAAGGGACTAGGTACAAAAGTACATCTGAGCACGGTTTTTCACCTCAGACAGATAGACAGGCAGAGCATACGATCCAGACTTTGGAGGATATGTTGAGAGCGTGTGTCATCGAGTTCAAACGAAATTGGATGACCATTTGCCATTGATTAAATTTGCATACAACAATAGCTACCATGCCAGCATTCAGATGGCCTCTTATGAGGCATTATATGGGAGGAGATGTAGATCACCGATTGGCTAGTTTAAGGTTGGTGAAGCTGAATTGATTGGACCTGATCTTGTCCAGCAGTCTATAGAGGAGGTGAAAGTCATCAGAGAAAGGTTAAAGATAACATAGAGTCATCAAAAGTCGTATACAGATGTAAAGAGAAGAGACTTGGAGTTTGAGGTGGATGATTGGATGTACTTGAAGGTGTCATCCATGAAGGGTGTCATGAGGTTTTGTAAGAAGGGGAAGTTGATTCCACGTTAATATCAGACCACACAAGATTATGAGGAGGATTGGGGAGGTTGCTTATGTGCTAGACTTGCCTTTCGAACTAGATGGAGCCCTTTTGGTGGTTCACGCTTTAATGTTGAAGAAGTGTTTGGGAGATCTTGCCTTAGCAATTCCTATTAAGAGTACAGAAATGAACGATAGCCTATCCTATGAAGAGCTTCCAGTCCAAATCCTTGATTGACAAGTTCATAAGCTGAGAAACAAAGAGATAGCCTCTGTCAAAGATTTATGGAGGAATCAATTTGTTGAGAAAACTTCGTACGAAGCTGAGGAAGCTATGAAACTCAAATTCCCATACTTATTCATGCCAAATGACGATGATGTTGAAGGTAATGTCCCTATCCTTAATGCTATTGAAATTTCTTTCTTGAGTTGATGCATTGATTCTAATTCCTGAGTTCAAGACAGAGATATTTAGGTGATGGATAGTTGAGCGTTCGAGTATTCCCGAGTGAGGAATGAGATGAGTTTTGAAATTACTCATGTTTCTATTCGACCTTTACTCATTATTCGAGGACAAATGATATCAAGGAGGAGATGACGTAACACCCCATAAAATTACCAAAATGCCCCTAAAACATAATCATACGCACAATGCGTCTTTCAAAGCTCCGAAAGAAAATTTGAGATCGAATTTGCGATCAGCACAAAAAATTTAATAGGAAAATGGTCTCGACCCGATTTAAGAGCAACCGGAGCAAAAAATAATTTTTACTAATTAAAGCCTCGATAATGTTGATCCGTGCCCTTGGTGCGACGCGGAGGGGGCGCGGACTTACACTTGGTTTTTTTAAAATTTTCTACGGGCATCGAATTTTTTTAGAATTTCATGAAATACACTGGTCCGTGCCCCTGGCGCATCGCGGACCAGTGTACCATTTTAAAAAAAATTCTTTTAATTATAGGAAGGGCATTTTAGGTATTTTTAACTTATTCCTAAGTGCTAAAACATGTCTAAATGATGTTTATTACTGATTAAAGATTTCTAAAGCCCATTTTTTCTTAAGTTTCTACATGAGAGTTCCTGAGAGAAGAAGAACAGAGAGTGGAGGATTTTAAATTCGTGCGCAAATTCTTGAAGAAGACTTGATATTTCTTCAATCCATGTATGTAAAGGCTACTGAGAGAAAGAGATTGTTCTCCCATGTGCCCCCATGATTGAATTAAGTTCATAATTGATAGTTGATGGGTTTATGTTACGATTTTCTTGGATCAGTGATCGATTTCTACCATCCCCAAAATCATATGGAGCAGTGCGGGAACATCACGCCACCATAAATTTTGTAAGTAGATGGCCATCATAACTTTAATTATTTACTCAACTGATTTATCGAGCTATTGTGTATGCTATGCATGTTTAATTGCTAAAGAATCCATGAATGATGCTAGGGGTTGATGTCTAGAGCCCGGATTACGTATGTATGCATGATTGATATGGTCTGGGTCTTGATTTGAGTGAGTACTGATGATAATGTTGCTGAAATTGATGGAGTGTGAGTCCTTAGAGCCTTTAGAAGATCACACATGAGTTTTAAAGAGTGGTCCTAATATTCCCGAATTGAGAGATGATGAGATGAGATGGTGCCTTGTCCAAAAGAGACTAAACGATAAGAAAAACTTTGATGTTGATGTTTATGAGCATGTTGAGTCCTGGGAGGAGTATTGAGCACCGAAAATGAGTAAAAGTGAGTCCTATTAGCACTTATAAACTATGTGGTCAGCGTAGTAGAGGATTGGACCGTGACAACGGATGTTTCCTTAGTCCAAAAAAGGACTTGATATTATCATAAAGCCCTGATGTACACACTTTCACCCGGCAATGTACTGGGTGGATTTCGTAACGACATCGCTTTGTTTTACCATCATCGGCTCATAGGTGATGGGTGCAGGTCCAAGAAACTCCCAAATAGGTCCGCGGATGACAGTATTCTGATGTTGATGTGATAGCATGAGTCTTGATTGATTGTGATGTGTTAGAGTTCTATTCCTTACTCTAAGTTGAGGTCGCGTGATTGATGAGCTGATGTCATTTATTATAGTTTACTTTAGCCCGTTTTACATACAGTACATTCCACGTACTAACGTCCTTTTGGCGCTGTATCCTTTTATGATGCAAATTTTGTAGACAAAAGACTTCACCAAGTTAATCATTGAGGTTCGCAGATCCCCAGACAAAGACTTGGTGAATCCTCCCTTGCTTTCAGAGGACATATTTATCTTTTATTTATTTAGAGTTATTTCCTTGCTTGTGGTAACCATGGCCTATCATGGTACCTTCTTAGACAGTAATTATAGAGGCTTCATAGGCATAGACATATGATGGTTGATATTTGGGGTTCTTGTCCTCTTTTTCCCTTCTGTATACTGAGATTGCCCCTTTATTTCGTACTTTTTATGATAGCGGAGTCGATAGCCCACTGATGGTTCGTTATTTCTTTGCTATTTTTCGCTAATGAATTGGTTGCACGAATGCGATGAGACTAGGTGGTTTGATTGGGAACTAGCAATAGTCTCTGAGTGCCAGCTAAGCCTAGGGTACCCTCCCAGGGCGTGGCATATAATTACATTTACTTATGCATTAAATATGATATTTTGCTATAATGCATTACTTATGTTATTGGTTTATGTTCAACATTAAACCTATGATTTTGATCATTTAATCCTGTATTTTTCTGTTTTTGTCATTTTACATACTGTACATTTCAAGTACTGACGCCTTTTGCATTGTATCATTTTATGATGCAGATTGAGGTATCCATATAATAGCAGATATTCAATATGATAGCTTTCCAGAGGCAATTGGTGAACCTCTTTGCTTTCAGAGGAATCTAGTCATGGTTTATGTATTTTATTTTATAGTCAGGTAGTTATGGGTCTTGTTACGGTGCGTATCTCAGTATAGTAGAGGCTTCATGGATAGAGTTAGTGAGTCGGTCTAGTCTTTCCATTCAAATATTTTAAGCATTATTACTAATTATATGAAAAGATATTTTCAAACATTGTATAAAGCTTGATTTGGGATTCTTTGAGTTTTTATTAAATATTTTAAAAGATTCATCTTGTAAAGCTTCTGCATATATGTAAAGTTTCCAGTTGAGTAAGTCAGCCGCCAGACCAAGGGTTCGCTCGGGGACCAGCGATGGTTCTCGAATATCAGTCACGTCTGGGGTGTAGACTTAGGTCATGGCATGACAAATGGGTGGATTGGATCGGATTTGGATGGTTTTAGATGGATTGAGGCAAAATGGATTGGATGATAATCCATCAATATAAAATATGGGTAAATCTGGATTTGGTCAAATATGGTTTGGGTAAAAATGGTTCCAACCCACTTTAATCTCTTAAAGTCAAAGAAAATTAAATCAAAGCTTGATTGTTAATGCTCAACCCCTATCACACCAACCCTACTCCTAAATAATTATTTTTTGAAAAAAATAATTTTTTCATTAAATTTTTTTCTACTTCAATACCCCATCACCCATCCATTCCCACCCCACCCCCAACCCTCATCTAAATTTCCTCTACTTCAATACTACAACTTAAGTTTAAATTTAATAAAATTATTTTTTTTTCAATCAAAAAAATTCACCACCCCCCCACTTCCCGCTCACATTTTCACCCTACCCCCACAGGTATGTGCAAAAATTGAATCAACTGATAAATCGAACCAAAAAAATGTTATTTGTTTATTGTCATCGGGTTATCGGGTTGATGAGTTTTTAATCATTTTTACAAAAAATAAATTATCGAGTTATCAATTCGATTTTGATTTTTAGTATTGGGTTATTGGGTAAACCGATAACTCATTAAGACTATAATAATTTACTACTTTATCCTTTCATATATATTAAATATTAGTAATTTAACATCACTTGATTCGAAATTGTTGTTCGTAAGTCATGCATTTGTTTGATTTCCAATGTATATTTAAATATTGAAAATCAATAAACCGAACCCATAATACATAAAATTGAATCGACCAATGCACACCCCTAACCCGCCAACTCCTTACCTTCCCACTCCCGCCCCCAAATTTTTTTAAGAAAAAAAATTCACGCACACAAAAATTTTTTTTAGTGCAATTAAGAATTTTTTATTATGGATGGGGGATCTATGGGCCTATATGGGTGCCCATATTTTACCTATTTTGATAATATTTGTATGAGCTCTTAAAATAGATCAATCCATATTTACCCATTTTGAAAATATGAGTGATCCATTAAAATAAATATTGGTTAAATGGACTTCTTTTACCATATATAGATTGAAATTGCCACCCTTACTCCAAGCACATCCAAGGGAGTAAGTTGTAGATAGTATTGATCATTGGCCAATTGCTATGAGAAATACTTAAATTACCAAAATGATTTATATCATCAGATGCTAAACCAAATCTAACATTACGGGAATCTCTAGCAAAGCCCAGATTAGTTGTATCTAAATGTTTCCAAGCTTCAGACTCTGTTGAATGGCTAAGAACCCCATCCTTTAAATGCCGATCAGAATATTATGTCATATCCGAAGCTATTTCTGGTGATATAAACAACCTTTGCAAGCTCGATTTTAAGGGAAAATAATGTAACACTTTTCGAGAAACTTTATTTCCTGTCTTTCCTTGAGTATCTCCATGATTTTATGACCTTCAATTGATTTTCACCTAGACTCTCCACAAACTAAGCAAGATTCAACTTTTGCATTATATTTTCAAAATAACATACCATCATTCTCGCAAGCATGTATTTTTTTATAACGAAGACCTAAATTTTAGATCATCTTTTTGTTAAGTGGGTCCCTCCAAATGGAGTGCCTACATGCCAAATTTGTCAAACTAGGCAACTCTTGAATTATTTTCAAATTTGGCAGTTTAAAGTTGACAACTTTTTCTGCAAATTATTTTCAAGTTTGGCCGTTCAAAGTTGGCAACCTGCAAATTATTTTCAAATGTTTGCCGGTGCCAACCTTTGACAATTAAGATTGCCACCTACCAAAATTACTCCTATATATAGGAGTAATTCATTCTTTCATTTATCATTCAAAAAAGAGAGAAAATACAGAGAGAGCCATAGAGAGAAAGTGAGGATTTTTCTTCTCTGAGGTATACCATAGACTATAAAATAAAATAGTTGTGAAGAAAAATTAGAGTGTGTGCTTAGAAAATATTTTTTTCTAAAAAAAATAGTGTGTTCACTATTTTTGGTATTTTTCTCTGAGTGCGCACTATTTGTAATAGTAGAGAAAATTGTACACTTGTGTCTACTATTTGTAATAGTAGAAGAAATATAATAGAAGCGTTGATGTGTGGATATATCCCAAAAGTTTTGGATGAACCATGTTAAATTTTCTGGTGTCTATTTAGCTTTATTTTTCCTCCTAAATTTTATTACTCACACCGCTGTATAGGCCCCAACTAGTGGTATCAGAGCCTGGTCTAGGTTCATGGAGACGGAAGTAAAGACAAGCAAAATGATCAACCTAAACGGTATAAACTACCATGTGTGGAGAAGCAAAATGAAGGATCTTCTCATGATTACGAAGATGCACTTGCCGGTATTCTCTACCAAAAAAATCGAAAGAGATGTCCGAAGATGAATGGTTGTTTGAGCATGAACGAGTTTGTGGATATATTTTACACTTTGTCGTTAATAATATTTACAATCATATTTGTAACTAAACTCATGCCAGAACACTGTAGAACAAGCTGGAGCACTCATATGCTTCAAAGACCGGCAACAATAAATTATTACTTAACCCAGTTGATGGAAGTAAAATATCAAGAAAACACTTCTGTAGTTGATCACCTAAATAACATAGAAGGAA
>JAOTQR010077936.1:0-11714 GCA_025774065.1 Solanum ossicruentum | reverse complement strand
CTGCGATACTTCAGCGGAGTGTCTCTCTCTCTCTCTCTCTCTCTCTCTCTCTCTCTCTCTCTCTCTCTCTAGAATGAGTTCAATCCTCTGTGATACTCTGATGGTATATTGATATCCAAGATATCATACTGAACTGAGTTTAATCCTCCATGATACCCCGTCATATCTACTCTATTGTTATATCATACGAGAGGGGGGGGGAGAGAGGGTCGCGAATTTTAATAGTAGGGGGACATAAAATGTAAATGAGTATATGGATTTAAATAGTTTGTTTCAAAGGGGCATATGCTTATTTTTGCCAAAATTTAATTACCATCTACTCCCTCCATTTAAAAAAAAAAATTGACTAGTTTGGCTTGACACAATGTTTAGGAGAATAAAGAAGATTTTTCAATTATTGCCTTAAACATGTTACATATAAAATTGATTAAAATACTATTCTTAAAAATTACTTTTTTAAAACAGACTAAAAAGAAAAGTATGTCATTATTTTTTTAATGAAAAGAATAACAATTTAATTTTAGAATATCTATTTTATTTTTAATGACATAATTTACAATCATATAAATACTTATCACTTAATTAAAATTGCAATTTTCTTCAATTTCATGTCAATATACATTTTATTTTTAATGAAATAATTTACAGTCATATAAATACTTATCATTTATTTAAAATTGTAATTTTCTTCAATTTCATGTCAAATCAAACTGAGTCAAAATAATAAGATCGGAAAGAGAGTTTATTACAAACATGTTGTCTTGTCAAATCAATTGATGCATTATGAAAGGTTTGTTTCAACTGGGTTATATTCAAAAATGCCCCCCATAAGAGGTGGTCTTCATATTTTGCCCCTCATAAAAATTGTCTTACAAAAATGCCCCCGTAAGAGGTGTAGTTTGATTTAACTTAAAATGAAAGAAAAGACATTTTTATAAAACTTTTCTTATAGAGGGCAAAAGATCAAGACCACTACATTTGGTGGACATCTTATGTAATTTTCTGGTTTCAACTGGGATTGCGAGAATGTAAAGCGCATTTGTTGTTGTGGTATCTGTAAAGAAAATATGCATCCACAACAATAAGGGACTAGGTCCCTTGAAGCGATACAAAACAGAAACTAAATAAAGAAGAACAACAAGAAACTTAACACAGAGATTTTAATGTGGAAAAACTCCTTGCTCAAGAGTGGAACAACCACAGTCTGTCCAACAGAATTTCCAACACCCAAAATCCACTAAATGAATGAGCAAAGTAGCCAAATACAACACACTGTTTATTTGCGTCACTCCCTCACCATTCCCACTTGCAATCCCACCTACAAGTTATGAGCAATAAAAACAACACTAGTCTACACTATCACCTCCTAGATGAAGTTAGACTACAACACCAAAACACCTCAAGGCCTACATACGCCAACGAGGTCTACAACCTTCAACCAAAATGAAAAGCAATTACCAACTTTCCTTTATAGATTAGGAAGTAATCTTACAATGTTACAACACAACACAACACAATACAACATCATACATATAAGGAAGGTATAGACATATTTTATCATATCCCTCGAACGTAGATGCTGAGTCTTCTCAATAGGAGCCAAAAGAGAAATTTTGGACCAATATCAATATTCACTTTTTGTGATCTGTAAAAGTTATTTTTGTTCCTTAGACAAGCTCCTTTTATACTATAATGAGGATGCCTAAAATTTGTAAAAGTTATTTTTGTTCCTTAGACAAGCTCCTTTTATACTACAATGAGGATGCCTAACGGACCGCTAGTCCTCTAGTACGATGAAGGTGACATTTCACTAATCAAGATAGCTTGAACAGTTGTATCCCACATATATACTCTGCACTACAGCCTAATTATCAACGTTTGTTAATCATCAAAACATTCACTTCGCATTTTTCTTTTTTTTGATGATGACAAACTGTGATCCACATCTGTTCCCTTTGACACCTTAGCCTAGTTCCCTCCGACTGTATGATCCCCTTGACAACCTGTTCTCCCGAATGTATTGCCCCTGATTAAGTTATCTTCCCCTTTTTGACATTATTAAAAGCATATGTAGTAAACTGAGATAAGAGTCACAATTAAGGAATTTTGAGTATATGAGATAGCAAAAACATAAAAAGTAAAGATTATGAACAATGTAAGAGAATCAGAACAAGTGCTCATTTAATTAAAATCAGCATTCAAAGCATAGCAAAAACATGATAGAGAATAATCCAGGGCCAAGTTACAAAAACAAAGGAGAAATCAAAAGAAGACACTATGGAATAGACAAGTTAAGAACAGATCTACCTAGGGGACCAGAGGGTTAGGAGCAAAAGACTGAAGGAGCAAGGTCATGCGAGCATTGAAGTCTTAATGTGCCTGAAGGAGTTGTTGGGTGAGAGATTTGATCTCCAGGGCCTGCTTTGCATTCTCTTCTTTCAATATGGCCAATTGCTCAGAACCAGGTCCCTCAGCAACACCCTTAGTCAGTTGAGCCTTGAGTGTCCCCAACTCAACATCCTTGGGTGCCAGTGCAGTCGTTAACTCCTCCACCTGCTCCTTTAGAGTTTCCCACTAAGCAAGGATCTCTAACATTTGAGACTTCATAGTCCTAGCCTTGACCTCACTGTATTCGCACTCAACCAAATTAGTTTGAGAGAAGGCCTGCTTAATGGTACCAGGTACTCCTCTCCGTAGCCTTACTCCTAAGTATTCAAACACATAGTAGAGGAGATAGCCATAAACAAGGCCATGTTTGCCATCCTTCATTGTCATGACTCTGGTCATGTGGTCCACCATCAATACAGGAAGGTTGATCACTTCTAGTATAATAAGGGCCTCCATGATATAGGGATCAACCATGGTGGCAATGGTGCGCTTCTCTATCCTAGGAAAAAGGACCTTGTTAACAAACTCAAAGTAGAGCTGATATTAGCTCTTCAAGAATTTCTTAGCAATTACAGAGGTATTCAAATTATGCACCTTTTCAACCTCAAGCAAGAAGCCCTTAGCAGAGGACCTATCAACCACACTTCTGATACCCTCCCTCTCAACCTTTAAGATGATCCGTAGAACCTCCTCATCTATCCTGAAAGAAATATCCCCAATAGATGTTAGAAACCCCCCATCCTCCTGAATTTCCAAGTTGTAGTAAAACTGATGAAATTTCCACTCATGAAAAGTGGGAACATGCCACTCAAATAAGTGGTCCCAACCTTGCAGGGAAATAACATTGACCAAGCCCCTCATACCTGGCCTTCCCTTAACATTGGGCTCAAACACTCGCTCGCTCATAACCTTTTGTTTTTCCAGCATGTTAATCCTTTCCTCCTTAGTCAACACCCTTTCTATCCTTCACCTTTTCACTTGTGAGCCTAGTCCCGGCGGGAGAATAGGGTCACTCCGTTTGAACTTCCCTTCATCCTTCTTCTACATTTTGGGTTTCTTAGGGCCTTCAGTTCTCTCGGAGGAGGATTTGGTTATCTCTGTCTGCAACTTGAGATGAACTAGGTCCTCATTAGTCTTAGTCACACTATTTTCTTCCTCAGCTTCTACATCAACCAATTTATCATCAGGCACCTCCTCATCTTCCACCACTGTGGTACTCCACAACTTTCTCTTTTTATTAACCTTAGACTTACTAGTGCCATAGCATCACTCAGTAATTTCATGCAAGTAACCTTGGTGGGATGAGTCCTAGTGACTGCTGGAGCATCCTCACTCACCTTCTCTTTTCCCTTTTCTATGAAAACCTTATTCCTCACTGAAGCAGGATCAGAAAGGACAGTTGGATCTTTGATTTTTTAGATTAGAGGAATATTGTCTTCATCATCGTCCTAGTCCCCTTCCATAGTCTCGACAACAGTCAATGGTCTGACTTCAATCACAAGCATCTGATCAAACCTGGGAGTACTTGGTGCCAATTCAAGATTAGGGGTTTCAGGCTCCTCCCTGGTAAAAATATTATGTTCTTTGAGTTCAATCAGACCTTTGGCTACCCATTTCGGTCCCTCAGTAAGAATGTTGGACTCCACTCCCTTGTCAATAGTCAAATCCCCATCAAAATGTTTCTCAAACTTGGAGGACGAACCAGGTTGAGAGAAGTTACCCTGTTCTTCAGCAGATTTGGTAGCATTAATGCGTGGAGGTAGTCCTTTAGACGAGAAACCAGGTGCTCTAATGGGTGAGTCTGGAGGATAGTCCTTACTCACAACAAGGGCAGAGGGTGCAGATATTTCAAGGGATATAGGGGATAGAGAAGAGGGATAGAAGGTATGAGTCAGAGATTGCAACTCCTCCAGTTCGACGGGAGTATGAATGGGTGTGGGCGGTGGTGTAGAGATTTTTGGGGACATGGGTGACTCATTACCGGAGGACATTTGCTCTTCAGAGATTGGTAAGAATTGAAACATTGTTAAAGAGCAAACAAACAAAAAGAAAGAAAAGAATTGAAGACAAAAAAAGAATGTGGCATACTTGAAGTAAAAGATAAGGAAAAAAAATAAGGGATTCAAGGTACTAAATAATGGGAAGGGGGAAATTGGTCTCGACGCTTTGGGTATTAGGACTAATGGACGTCACTTCAGAAAAGCTGAATTGACGTGACAGTTCCTGAAGAGTCACATTAATGCTACAATGTTATGCAGAGAATACAAACCTCGCGGGAACCAAGTCCCTGATCAGCAGATACTTGAATGAAACTCCTTCAAGGCCATATCTTCAAATCCTATGAGACTGCCGATTTTGCAAACCTGCAATATACATATAGGAATTCAACTTATTGTGAATAAATACTCAGATATCTGCTAGGAATTTTAGCCAAAAATAAAGAGAATGTCACTATCATAGAGACTCACAATGTTGTCATTTGATTAAGCCTAGCCTCATTCTATTGCGCTCAAATTGATCCATGTAGAGAGGCTTGGTGAAAATGTCTGCAATCCTCAGTGCTACTAAACTTCATGCAAATATTTCCCTTGTCAACCTAGTCCTTGAGAAAGTGATGTTGCATATCAATCTGCTTTGTTCTCTTATGCTGGACAAGAATTTTGGCCATGTTTAGAGAACTGGTATTATCACACATCAAGGGTATTGATCAGTAAATACCCCAACGTCCTTGAGCTACTATTTGATCCAAAGCTATTAGGAGCAACAAGCAGCAGCAACATATTCAGCCTCAGCAGTGGACAAGGAAATAAAATTTTGCTTCTTTGTACGCTAGGAGATTAGTCAAGAACTAAGGAAATGAGCCATTCCAGAGGTACTTTTTCGATCAACTAGGTACTCAGCAAAATCTACATCAGTATATCCCACAAGATCAAAAGAGTCTCTAGTGTGATAGAACAAAGCCAAGCTTTCCGTACCCTTGAGATATCGAAGAATCCTCTTTGTGGTCTTCAGGTGAGACTTTTTTGCATAGGCTTGAAATCTAGCAAAAATACCAATACTAAAGACTATATCAAGTCTGTTAGCAGTCAAATACAATAGTGACCTAATAATTACCCTATACATGGTTGCATTCACCATAGGACCAGGTTAATTAGCATCCAATTTAGAGCTAGTCCCCATAGGAGTATTAATTGGTTTAGCATCCATCATTCGATACTTTTTCAGCAGGTCCCGAATGTACTTTTCTTGACTGATGAAAGTACCATTTGGAGTCTGTTAGATCTGCAATCCAAGAAAGAAACTAAGCTCACCCGTCACGTTCATCTCGAATTCCCTGCGCATTAGGTCCCCAAACTTTTGATAAAGTGAATTTGTAGTTGTACCAAAAATGATATCATTAACATACACTTGTACAATCAGCAGGTTCTTCCACCTGGTTTTCAGAAATAGAGTATTATCTATTTTGCCTCTTTTGTACCCGTGGCTAAGCAGGAAACCAAATAGTCTCTCATAACAGGCCCTTGCAGCCTATTTTAAGCCATACAGAGCCTTGTCCAGCTTCATCATATGGTCTAGAAATTCACCATTCTCAAAGCATGGTGATTTCTTCGCAAAGATCTCCTCCTTAAGGTACCCATTTAGAAATATACTCATCACATCCATTTGGAATAATTTGAACTCCATGTAAGTAGCAAAATCAATCAGAATTCTGATGGCTTCCATTCTGGCAACTGGCGCAAAAGTCTCATCATAGTCAATGCCTTCTTCTTGGTTAATCCTTGCACCACTAGTCTAGACTTGTTTCTTGTAATAGTTCCATTTTCATCCAACTTATTGTTGAACACCCACTTGGTCCCTATCAAAGATCTTTCAGAGGGCCTAGGGACCAGATGTCACACCTTGCTTCTCTCAAATTGGAGCAGCTCTTTTTGCATGGAATTCACCAGTCTGCATATTTGAGCACTTCTTTGATACTTTTTGATTCAATGGAGGAGAAAAATATGGCAAAGGACTTGAGATTTCTAGTCTTAGACCTGATTTGGATTCCAGAGTCTAAGGGAGAGACTAGATTGTCAATTGGATGAGAGGACTGATGATTCTATCTGAACCCTCTACCTGTTGGCTGACTCTAACTCCTTGTAGTGCCAGGACTATCTTCATCTTCTGGTTGAGTCATGTCTAATGTTTAATCATGACCATCATCAACTTCTTCTGGTTCTCTTGAAGACATACAAGGTCCCTCTGTGAACTCCCTGTCAGCATCTCCATCATCAGTCATATCACCATTGTGAGGAACAATATCAATTGAGGGATCATTGACCAGGCTGTCCTTTTGAAGTTAAAGTAACTCTTCCATATCAGAATCATCTTTGTCATCAAGGTTTTCCCTATTTCCAGATTCATCAAAGATGACATGCACATTTTCTTCAACATAGAGGGCCCTTTTGCTGAATACTCTATAAGATTTGTTGTTGGTGGAGTAATCAACAAAAACACCCTTGTCACTTTTTGAGTCAAACTTTCCAAAATCTTCTTTGCCATTTATGAGCATAAAACACTTACATCCAAAAGCTCGCAGATGATTGATACTAGTTTTCCTTTCAAACAAGAGTTCATAGCGGGTCTTGTTTTTAAGGGACCTGATCAGACACTTGTTTGTCACATAACAAGCATTGTTGACAGCTTCACCCCATAAATTTTTTTGCCAAACCAGATTCAATCAATATAGTCCTTTCAATTTTCACCAGTGTTCTATTTTTCCTTTCCACAATTCTATTTTGTTGTGGAGTCTTAGGAGTTGAAAAATTATGGTGGATTCCTTCATCAGTATAAAAATTATCAAACTTGGAATTCTCAAACATTTTTACATGATCGGACCTGATCCCTGTTACCCTGTTTCCAAGTTGATTTTGAACCTACTTGATGAGAGTTATCTCTAACTTAGCAGCTTCATCTTTGGATCTCAAAAACTTCACCCTAATAGTCATCAAAAATCACCAAAATCAGGGGCGAATCTATGTGTTACGGAGGGGGTGCCACGGGACCCGGTGAATCGGTTGAACCTTTGTATATATGTGTATATATATTTAATAAATATAATATAAATTACACATGCCACCCATTGAAACAAATGTCTAAAATGTGCCAGTGGCAGAGTATGGAATAGTTCACCCTAGAGATTTAAGTTCAAACCCACGCGAAGTTCAAATTTTTGTTATTTTTTTGCTTTGTTGTGAATAGGTTGGATTCAAATCTTCTTCTTCTTCTTTTTTTCCATTAATCTTCTATAAATTTATTGTTTATTAATTCAAAATATATCTTTTTTTTGCTTTGATTAATTTTTAATTATTTTTACTTTAAGATTAATTGTTCATGTGGATGTTGCATATGTATGTTGTATTAATGAGTAATATACTTTAAATATCATCTAAATATTAATTATTTTTTAAAATGATTAAATATTTTTTAAAAAAATTAAATTTTTAAGATGATGGAGATTATTATGTTAAAGTTCATTTAAATTTAGATGTTAGTTTGATTTTTCACTGATGTACGTGCTAAGTAAAGATACTTGTATTGAACATACAGTTCTTCATTCCTTTTACAATGATATATTTGAACTTTAACGTGATTTATTTTCCTTTCTCAAAGACTTAGAGAATAAGACCTCTTATTCCTAAAGAAAAATTCACTATAAGAAATGAATTGCTAATTAGGTATCTTGAATATCAGAATATTAAAAAGAAAACATAATTAAATATGCCTATTTGATCGATTTGTCTATAAAAATTGAAAGAAAAAATGAATCGAAACAATCCAAAATTGAAAAAAGTGACCCATTTATTTTTATTGAAAAACTTGGCACCCAGAACCTCCAAATTCTGGATCCACCTCTGACCAAAATATACTTCTTGCCACCACGACTTTGAACCTTAGCTGGACCATAGAGATCAACATGAATAAGTTGAATAGGCCTGGTGGTACTGACATCATTTTTTGGATTTGAATGAGCTCCTTGACTGCTTCCCATTTGCACTGGCTGCACATACCTTAACATTACTGAACCTGATCTTTGGCAATCCTCGAACCAAGTCCTTAGCAATCAGTTTATTCAACAGACATGGACTGACATGATCCAATCTTCTATGCTATAGATCACTGGATTCATCCGTACTTTGAGCCAAGTAAGATTATCTTCCTTGGTAGTTCTGAGATCAGCCACATATATATTTCTACACCTTTTGGTTGTGAGGCGGATTACTTCTTTAGTCAACAAGTTAGTTACAGTGCACTTGTCGGATAAGAATTTCACCTCATTCCCTTTGTCATGAATTTGAGATACACTAAGAAGACTATATTTTAAACCATGAATATATTACACATCTTCAATAAATTTCAGAAAACACTATCCAATTTTGTCAATTCCCATAATATACCCTTTCTTACCATCACCAAATGATACATTGCCACCTTGACTTCTTTCAAATAGGAAGTTTTTAGTCCTTCTAGTCATATACTTGGACTATCCGCTATCCATGAACCAGCATTGACTGCTTCCTCCAGACTTTTCCTACACAAGGTTTATTTGTTAGTTATGGGAACCCACTTCAGTCTGAGTTCCCAGTAACGAGACAAAGGCATAATCAAAACTTTCTTAGTCCAAGAAGGCAGTTTTTTGTTACTCTAATTTGACTTGGGACCTAGTCCCTCATTCACTCTCTTACCTCCTGGTAATCAAAATGTTGTTTTTCCAGAGTTCTTCTGACTACTTCACAGCTGCCTCTTAAGTGACCATTTCTACCACAGTGTAAGTACAACAAGTTGACAGCAACAGAAACATATTTACTATAAGGATTGTAAGGGGAGGATCAATTTTGTTCACATATCCTAGGCCCTGTTTTTTCATGTCCCCAATGATTAGTCATATCCCCCAATAGCTTAGATGAAGTGGTCCATTTCAAGGACTTGTTCAGATCATCATTGACCTTGACTAGGTCCTTCTCCATCACAGCATTCCTTTCTAAGGAAAGCCTCAACTTCAACTCAGAGTCTTTCAGTGTTTCCTTTAGGATAAGTTTATTCTCACTGATTTTACCCTTTAGATTAAAACCAGATCTAGACTCATTTTCCATCAAGTTCAAAAACTCATTTTTCTCAACTTCTAAAGACAAAACTTTCACCTCCAAGTCAGATACATGATTTGTTAAAAAGTGTTTTCATCTTGAGAAACATTAACACTATTGTTTAACAAATCATTTTCAACCGTCAGTTCACAAATGAAATCAATGAAAACACAAGCAAGCTTTTTCAATTTCTTGGTAGAATAAAGATCTAAATTCTCTTTTAGATCAAGCAATATTACCTCCTCTTCTTCTTCTTCTTCTTCTTCTTCTTCTTCTTCTTCTTCTTCTTCTTCTTCTTCATCTGATTGAGCCATGAATGCAAACAAGTTGTTAAAGATTTCATCTTCATCTTTCACGACTATCATAGATGAATTTTCAGGCTATTCAGCATTTTCAGAGTCACTGTAAGAGTTGCTTCATACCCCCGGAGATTTCATTACTATTCTATCAGCTGCAACATTTCTTTGGAATTTCTCAGGAACCTAGTCCTTCCTTCTATCTTTTCTAAACTTGGAACCGTCTTTGTAGTCATTCTTGCCCTGGGGACACTCTCTAACGTAGTATCCTAACTTTCCACACCTATGACACAGCTCTACATTACTCTGAGGTCTACCAGTATTCCCTTTCTTTGTGAAGCCATGGTTCCATCTTGTGATCTTTTTGAACCTTTTGGTGAGATAAGTCATATCTACACCTTTGACCTCTTCATCACTATAAGTTGATTTCAAAGCCAAAGTCTTGTCCTTCTTGCCTTTTCTCTTGGCAGTGTCATATGCTTGTTCAACTCATGGGTTTGAAGGTTGCCAATGAGGACATCCATTGTCAACTTTTTCAGGTCCTTGGCTTTTGTAATAGCATCCATCTTGCTTTCCCAAGATTCAGGAAGAACCCTAAGAATTTTTCTCACTTACTTGCTCTGACTTATTGGTTCACCCAAGCACTTTAATTCATTGGTTATGGCTGTGAACATGGTATGCATATCATGTATAGATTCTCCTTTCATTATGATAAATCTTCATACTAAGAGGTGACCAGAACTACTTTTAATTCCTTTACCAGCATAGTTCATTCATGAACATTTTT
This sequence comes from Solanum ossicruentum, assembly GCA_025774065.1. Lineage (NCBI taxonomy): Eukaryota > Viridiplantae > Streptophyta > Magnoliopsida > Solanales > Solanaceae > Solanum > Solanum ossicruentum. Next base: position 1,119 of record JAOTQR010077936.1, on the reverse strand, counting down.
AGGCAATCCCATATTCCTTTGCAGATTCTTAAACTGAAATCTTGTTGTATTCCTCAGCTCCAATACCACGTACAATTAGCTTTTTAACTTTATAATTCTTTTCAATCTTCTTCTAGTCTGCCTCAGAGTATTGGTGCCTAGTTTTGGGAACCAACCTAGTCATCTCCCCTTCCTTCACATCGACAGTGGCTATATATGGTCCATCAAGAATGATATCCCATAACTCACTATCCTTAGCCATAAGAAAGGCATTCATACTATCCTTCCACCATCGATAAAACTGTCCATTGAATCTTAGAGGTCTGGTCGATGATTGTCCATCTTCTAGATTTAGAGGAACGGCCATATTTTCAGAAAATCTCTAGGTGCGAATCGTTTAGAGATCCCTTCTCTAATATCACTTATGAAGAAAATATGCATCCACAACAATAAGGGACCAGGTCCTTTGAAGTGATATAAACAGAAACTAAATAAACAAGAATAGCAAGAAACTTAACAAAGAGATTTTAACGTGGAAAAACTCCTTGCTCAAGGGAGGAACAACTACAACCTGTCCAACAAGATTTCCAACAGCCAAAATCCACTAAATGAATGAGCAAAGTATCCAAATACAACACACATTGTTTATTTCCCTCACTCCTCACCATTCCTACTTGTAACCCCAGCTAAAAGTTATTAGCAACAAAAACAATACTAGTCTACACTCTGACCTCCTAGATGAAGTCAGACTACAACACTAAAACACTTTAAGGCCTACACACACCAATGAGGTCTACGACCTTCAACCAAAATGTAAAGCAATGACCAACTTACCTTTATTGATGTCATGCTCCAAAGTCTCGCTAGGGCAGACTGGCACCCGTTGTCGATAAGGCTCGGGAGAACCAACCTGTATCTATGTGCTTTCTATACATATTATAAAGGGTTTCTACGTTTGACATGCCTTTAGGAAGATAAAAAGTGATAACAAGCTGAAAGCAAATGCATATGACTAGGCCATTGGGGCCACGATATTTAAAGTACGAGAGATGACCACACTTTACTTTACATAGTCTACAAAGCCTCTAAATAAAGAAAAACATCTGATAAGGGTCAGGACAGGCCCCGCCTCAACAAACT
>JAOTQR010077935.1:0-44147 GCA_025774065.1 Solanum ossicruentum | reverse complement strand
CTCTACCACGACCCATAGGTGCTTGCTGACCCCTACCTACTGGGGGAACTGATGATGATGATGCAACAGCTGACCCAATAGATCATGCTATATCACCTATATGCCTCCTCGGGCAATCTCTTATCATGTGCCCTGGTGCACCACACCAATAACAAAAATCTATCCCAACAGACATATACCTAGATATTTCTTCCGCACTACCTACAAGGCTTCTTGGGAGCCATTGGTTGGCCTGCCAAATAACCCATTGTCCGGGCACCTTGCCCTTCACCTCGTTGACCAAACTGATTACCTAGAGACCCTTGAAGTTGGGGTGGAGCACTGGCTGCAGAGTAGGACGATGATGGCCTAGGTGGTCTATTAGAGTACTGAGGCCTAAGCTCACCTTGGGATGGGGTAAACTGCCCTATAGACCTGGCCCTCTTGGCCTGTCCTCTTTCCGATTCTTGTGTCCTTCTCCTCTACGTCTGATCCTCCAATTTCTATGCAAGAGCCTGCATTCTTGCTATGTCCATATCTTTCTTCAAGGAAGCATTAGTGCAGTCTCTCACCAGATACGTTTCCAACCTATCCACATACTGCAGAAGCAACTACATTAGGAGCATACCTGGACAATGAATTAAATTGGAGGCTATACTCCCTCACACTTATATTCCCCTAGTGGAGATTCAGGAACTGATCTGCACAAGCCTTTGAGGTCTCTAATGGCAAATAATGGTCAAGAAATGCCTCTTTGAATTCTTTCCAGGTAGTTGGAGGTGCATCTATAACCTTACATTGCTTCCAAGCTTCATACTACAATATAGCCACACCCTTCCACCTATATGTTGTTAATTCGACATCTTCTGTACCACTCACATGCATAACATCTAAGGTACGCTGAATCTGATCAATGAAGTCCTAGGGGTCTTCATTATGGTCTGACCCAACAAAGGCTGGAGGGTCCAAATTAAGAAAATAACGTATCCTTATGCCAGCTGCCCTATTAATACAACCTGTACCCATAACTGGGCCTTCCTACCTTGACCAACAACTATACGAGTCAATAGTTGGACTGCATTTCTCAAATCCTTTATGGTAGCATCAATAGGTGGTTCTAGAGGAATTTGACTACTCTTGGGTTCATCAGGAATTGGAGGAGTTGGAGATGTGTGATAACAACTCCTCTCGAACCTCATCTCGTTGTCTCACCTGGCTGGGTAAACCAACCACCACTTCTATTCCCTTCTCTTTACCTTTATTCTGCCCTGTTTCTGGCATACTTGCTGTACAAAATAATTTAGGGGTTCGACATAATGCACCTATTACACTTGACTTTACGACACGATCTAAAGAATGGATCATAAGTAACAACTCCTAAATGTCACGTAGCCTCTTGCTTATAAATGTGGTGCACAACACATCAATAAACAAGATTCTATATAGACACGACTTTGTAGACTCCCTAGGACAACCCGCTTTGATACTACTTCTGTCACGCCTCAAGCCCTATTAGGGCGGACTGGCACCCGTTGCCTATAAGGACCGAGAGAACCAACTTGTATCCATATGCTTTCTATACATATTATAAAGGGTTTCTACATGCAACATACTTTCAAGAAAGTAAACAATAATTACAAGCCAAAAGGAAATGCATATGACTAGGCCGTTATGGCCACGTTGTCTAAACTGCGAGACATGATGACACTTTAATTTACATAGTCTACAAAACCTCTAGATAAGGAATAATATATTATAAGGGTCGGGACAAGCCCCACCTCAACTAACTATACAATACAAAAATATAAGATCTAGACACACAAAGCTCCGAAGCAACCTGGATCTTGGTAATAACAGCTGGACATCCTGTACTCCTACTAGGGAGAGCTACTAGCACCTGTACCTGCAGCATGAAATGCAGATCTCAGATAGGGGATGTCAGTATGAGATAGTGTGCTGAATATGTAAGGCAGCAAATACTATACAAGAAGTAACAACTCAAATGAAATTATGCATTGGTACAAGGATAAGAGACCATCTTTGGTTATACTGTGGAATCATGTACTTTATGTTCTTTGTATTACTTTACCTTCACTATATAATTTTTGCACAAGATGTAACACAAATGACCAGCTGATCAGTGGTAAATCCATATTCAGGATCGGCCCTTGCTAGGCTTTTCCTTTTACTCCTAGGGCTACCCGTCGTAATGCGATCGACCATGGCTAGGTGTTTCTTCCACCCCTCAGGTTACCACCCATCACTAAGAAATATACCTTACTTTATCATTCAATTACTTTTAAGATGATTCTTTTGATTTCATAATCTTTGAGTCATACGACTGTAGATGTAGCATGTGACATGTAAATAATCATAGAAGACAATACGACAATGAATAAAGTACATTGCAAAAATAATGAAATGCGTATAAGGTGAAACAACTCGTGAACTTTATTTAGCAACAAGAACCCATGTATCTTGGTATCCAAGTATGTGTGCAGATTTGAAAGTGACTATGCATGGGAGCATATGAACATGTAAAAGAGTGGAAACACGGTTAATAGTTGTGTCAGAGTTGGTAAGTGCCTTTATATGCCAAGGAAGAATCTAGATTTCATGCCAAGTAATACGAAATCTAGTAGCATTACATACCACATTGTACGACCTTGCTATTACCTCGAAATAACCTTCCTTTCCTCCAAATATTTATCTACAATAGATTAGGCAACAACAAGATTGGTAATAGCAGCTAGGAACTCTCCCTGGCAGTCCAATCTCATAAATATATAACACCCGGCAGCAAGCTTGTAATTACCGACCCAAAGACATTCTTTTAACCTTTCCACTTATAATCATATTTTCTAATAACTATGCTTATGTACATGAAATATAAATCTTGTTTTAGACCCTTAAATGTCTTATAAAAGTTTACAAGGTACAAGACAGAACAATCTTACACGATACACAAATAGGCGGTATAACATTTTTTCGTCTCACTACATTTCTACGTCAACAATCCCTAACCTGGTTCAACTTTAACCAGACTATATACAACATTATTTACATATAATGTAAGACATAAAATAGTCCAAAACTAGTCCTAAAGTAGATGGAGGTCGTGGAAAAACAATTCCCAACTACCAGCCCACAAGTTCGAACTAAGAACACAATTCTGATATCACATAAGAACTCACTTCTGCGGACTGTAAAAGTGGTGCAACAGACTTGTTACATCACCAACAAACTAAATGTTATTAAAAACATAAGTCTTATATCATAACTCAGCCAACTAAGATGATAAAACCCTCTTACATAACAAGAAAAGTGCACATGAATCCTTACGACACAAGTTGTCCAAATTTCTAGCACAAACATAACTAGCATATACTTCTTGTTTTTCATGAAGAAACCATGCTAAATACACAACTATAATTACTTAACTTTACCTTCAAGTTGTAGGACCTCTTCAAGAACCCTAAATGTCTCTTGTGGCTACTTGTCAAGTCCAGAAAGGGTTGATAGAAAACTCGAAAAAATAATCTGATTTTTGTTCAAGTTAAATGACTTGAGTGAGTGCTTATATGCCCCTTTAAAAGGAGCACTTGTCCGACATACTTTTCCATTATACGAATTATTTTATCAAGTAATTAATGTACCATTTTGACCCTTTTACTTGGGCCTTAAGGGGCTCCAAATTGATTGGCCTTTGCTGCCTATTTTTCTCCTTTCCCTTTAGTTAGTTTGGGCCTATATTTTCAAATGAATTGTTATGTCTTTGGGATCTTTCTATGTTCTTCTTAGGATGAAAATATAGTCTATCTATGATGCTAAAACACAGGCAAAAGTTACACCCTTAACACGAACTTTATTCAAATAGGACTTGGACAAATTCGGCGTCGGGCCTTGTCTCCGTCTAGCCAGCATAGTTAAGCTAAGCAAGTGGGTGACTCACTTGCTAGCTTCCTATGTCCTACACGCACCTCACTTCTCTCACTTTATTTAAGGCCACAATCTCCTCAATTTGACTTAAAACATGTATACACTCTACCCTTTTAAGCGTTAGAGGTGCATATCGCCCTCTAATTTAAGATTAAAGCACTTTTTAAAAATATGCACTAATTTGACCAAGCTATATCATGTTTCATGTGTATAGGACTGGTATATGTAAGGTGTGTGGTGTTACATAATCACACCTTACCAATACGGTGATGAAGTATAAACCCCTCGCATGGTTGATGTGTATAAACCCCCAACATGGTTACCCAGGCTCTTGTTCCTCCTGTGTAATACCCCACACCTTACAATACTAGTATAATGCAAATGAAATATGACATGGTTTGGTCAAATGAGTGCCAATTTTAAAAGTACTTGAATCTTGTGTTAATGGGCTATATGTGCGCCTAAAGCTTAAGAGGGTCGAATGCATACATGTTTTGTGTCGAATTGAGAAGATCATAGCCTTAAATGAAGTAAGAGAATTGAGGTGCTTATAGGACTTAGAAGCTATCAGGTGAGTCACCGACTTGCTTAACTTAAATTTGCTACTTAATGGAGACGAGGCCCGACGTCAAATTTGTCCAAGTCCGATTATGAATAAAGTCCATGTTAAGGGTGTGACTTTAGCCCGTGTTTTATTATCACACATGGACTTTATTTTTACCCCAATAAAGATATTAAAAATGTACCAAAGACATCATCAGACACTTAAAAAATTGGTCCCAAATTAAGTGAAGGGAAAGTTGGAAAATGGGCAGCCCAAGCCCATCAACTTGGAGACCTATGTAGGCCCAAGTATAAGGGCCAAGATGCTGCATAAGTAGCTTATTAATATATGGTTGAAGATGATAAAAACGCCAAGAGTAAGGTGGCAAATCTAGGCCTTTAAAAAGGGATAAAACCAACACACAAATGCATTTCAACTTAGACAGAATAAAAATCTGCCTTCTTGGTATTTGTTTGCTCTAGTTTAAGGAGGTGAAAGACAAGCTTTACAACCTCACAAGGGTCCCTAAAGAATCTCTAAACCTTGATTTTGATGGTAAGTAAATTTACTTATGCACCTAGTATGGGTTTTTTATCAAAACCAAAGAAACAAGTCAATCACACACATGCTGGAAATTCTGGACAGTTTGTATGCTAAGGATTCTTGTGCATTTTTCTTGTTAATTAAGAGGTTTTTCTCGTGTTAGTTGGATTTATTATGAAGTAATACTTATGTATTTAACAAAGGTTAGTCTTACAGTAATGTAAAAGGGCTTATTAACTACCTTTATAGTCCACAAAAGTGAGTCCTTATATGATATCGCAATTGTGTGCTTAGTATGAACTTGTGGACTGTTGGATAGAAAGCTATTGCCTCGCATCCTCAATGACTGATTTCTTGTCATTCTGAAACTGGTTCAAGTCTGTTTGTATGTGTAAATGTTGTTGGAATAGGTTGGTTAGAGTTGGAATAGGTTTTGAATTGTCGACGTCGAAATATAGCGAAGGAAGGTAATGCTATGCTGTCCATTTTTAGGTTGTGTAGAATTGTCATGCATTGTTCTTTGTGGGCTGTTGTAAGGTTGCTTTGGCACTAAAACAGTTTGTACATGATGTGTACATGAGAATATGTATTAGGAAAATACTATTAGGGGCGGAAAAGTTGAAAGGTTACACACAGGTTTATAAACACCCGCTTGCTGCCTGTATATAGTTTTCTTATGTGATTGTGCTTCCAAGATGTATTTATTGGCTTCCAATGCTAGTTTTATCACTTACTATGTAGTATATAAGTATTTGGAGGAAGATAGGTTTACCTTGAGGTAGTAACAAGGTCATACAACGAGGTATGTAAGACTACTTGATCTCGTATTACTTGGCATGAAACATAGATCTTTCCTTGGTACATAAAGGCACTCACCAACTCCGACACAACTATTAACCATGTCTCCACTCTTTTACATGTTCATATGATTCCATACATAATCACCTTCAAATCTGCCTACATGCTTGTATACAAGGTTACATGAGTTCTTGTTACGAAATAAAGTTCACGAGTTTTTTCATTTCATACGCATTTCATCATTTGTGTAATGTACTCTTTTTATTGTCATATTGTCTTGTATGATTATGTTCATGTCACATGCTATATATATAGTTCTACAGCTCCATGACCACCAAAAGAACCATCTCAAAGGTAATTGAAAGGTAAAGCATATGATATATTCATAGGTGGTAACCCGAGGGGTGGAAGAATCACCTAGCCATGGACGATCCTATCACTGGTGGTATCCCAAGAGGGTTAAGGGATAACCTAGACAAGGATGATCCCGATATCCCGAGGGGTGGAAGAATCACCTAGCTAAGGAAAAATCTTATTACGTGTGGTAGCCCGAGGGGTTAAGGAAGGACCTAGCCAGGGACGATCGTGATACAGTTATACCACTAATCAGTTGATCATATGTATTACAATTGTGCATAGATTCTATAGTAAAGGTAAAGTAATATAAAGAACATAAAGTATATGATCCCATAGTACAACTAAAGGTGGTCACTTATGCTGCACCAGTGTATAGTTTCATTTAAGTTGTTACTTCATATGATCCCACAGTACATACTTGGTACATTATCTCATTTTGATGTCCCTTACGGGGGACCTGCTTTTCATGCTACAGGTGCAGGTGCTAGTAGATCTCCCCAGTAGGAGTATAGGATATTCAGCTGTTGTCACCAAGCTCCAAGTTGCTTTGGGGCTTTGTATATATTTAGAGCTTACATGTATTTATTGCATAGTTCATTAAGGCGGGGCCTATCTCAACCCTTATCAGATGTTTTTTTCTTTATTTAGAGGCTTTGTAGACTATGTAAAGCAAAATGTAGTCATGTCTCGTACTTTAGACAACATAGCCCCAATGACCTAGTCATATGGATTTCCTTTTGGCTTGTTATCACTATTTATTTTCTTAATGACATGTCGAACATAGAAATCCCTCATAATATATACAAAAAGCTCATAGATACAGGTTGGTTCTCCTGGGCCTTATCGGCAACGGGCGCTAGTCCGCCCTAACGGGACTTGGGGCGTGACACGCTGATCGGGTATGGTATAATGCAACACTTTATATAGAGTATATCATATACATAAGCTCATTTCATCATTATAATATCACTTATATCATATATCATGCTTTGGACCTTTAATTCCTCAAGAAACCACATCCGAACATTTTATCAAGCACTTTGAGGGTGTGTGATGCTAGTATAAAACCATGAAATATAGGAATGAAATCATGTAAGAAAATCCATTGTAAAACCATCAATTAACACTTTGTAACACCCTTAAGACATATACATCAAAACCCCTTCTCAAATCTTACAATAGATAAAAGATTTATAGTTCAACACATGGAAAAACAGCCACAATTGTACATAGCTTTAACATAGTGTGCCGTGAATTTCATAATAACGAAGGCCCATTTGTAAATAAACTTTAAATCAGGCACTTTTAGTAAAAGGAGGCTTGGGTATCATGGGTGAAAGGAAGCCATGAAAGAAACCTACATACCATGGCTTATACATAAACTTGATGAAGATTGGAGATGGAGACTTGAAGCATTAAGAAGAACCTTGAAGGAGAACCTTAGGTTTGGATGAGGGTTATGGACTTGAGTTTGGGGAGTAAAAAAATGACTAAGTGTTTGAGTGAGTATTGGGAAATATTTAGGGTAATATGAGGATGAAATATGACTAGGTATAGGTAAAAACACATATAGAAACTTTTAGGCCCAAGACTTAAAGCCTTGGACCAAAGCTGAAAAATAGTGACCAATTAAACACTATGGTGCATCGTGAAAAGGCCACTAGAAATTGCACCATGCGCATTTTCATCATTTTAATCGCTTTGAAATCGAGCTTAGACCATTTTCCCCCTAATTTGGATCCCCTGAACAAGAATCCAAAGTTGGATTTTTGAAATAACAAATAAATTTTGAGATATATGGAAATTAAAATTCTGGGCATTCTGAGGCACGTTTTTTTGCACTTTTCGAGATCGTTACAAAAATAGCATCTATAAATGCTTTCATGAATACATCTAAAGAACAACTTGAATACCTTGTTCTTAAATCCATAAAAACTACTATTGTATTTGTTAGCCCAAATGAAATAATAAGAAATTCATAGTGACCATAGCGTGTTTTGAAAGTTGTCTTAGGTATATCATTCTCCTTCACCCTCACTTGGTGGCATCCTCATCTTTAATCAACTTTTGAAAAACATTTGGCACCTTGTAACTGATCAAATAAATCATCAATCTTGGGGATGGGATACTTGATCTTAATTGTCACCCTATTAAATTATCGACAGTTGATACACATCCTCAAGGCTTCATCCCTTTTTTGTACAAATAACACTGGTGCACCCCAAGGGGACACACTAGGCCTTATAAAACCCTTCTCTGGCAAGTCTTTTAATTGCTCCTATAGTTCATGTAATTCGGACTAGGCCATTCTATATGGAGGATAGTGATCGGTTGATTGCCTAAAAGTAAGTCAATAATAAAATCTAGTTTTTGTGCTAGAGGTAAACTTGGAAGCTCTTCAGGAAACACATCAACAAATTCATTTACTACAGCAATAAATTGAATAGTTGGTGATTCTGTCTCCATATTCGTCACTCTAAGTAGATGACATATATATCCCTTTGACATCACTTTCCCTGCCTTAAAATAAGAGAAAAACTTACCCTTTGGTGCCCTAATATTACCTTCCCTTTCAAGGACCGCCTCATTTGGAAAGTGGAAGTACACTCTTTTAGTTCGGAAATCTTTAGTGGCATAGCAAGAAGCTAACTAATCCATAGCTATTATACGTTAAATTCCACCATTTCTAGCTTAATAAGGCCATCTAATGTGTCACAGTCACAAATAATTACTACACAATCATAATTAACCCTTCTAGTTATAATAGATTCACCCATTGGTGTAGACACTTCAAATGGTTTGTTGAATAATATAGGTATTCTCTTAAGCTTACTACAACTAGTGGAGTAATATATGATAGTTTAGAACCATGGTCATTCCATACATATACATTATGTTAAATGATGGACAAAGTACATATGACCACATCGGGGGAATGTCAACTTCCTAGAGCATAGGTGCGATTTCTTACTCCATTAGAATAAGCTATCCCTCTAACACATCTACAACGACCTATAAGCGCTTGTTGACCTTTACCTAATGGAGGCACTAATGATGATGATGCAACATGATGTGCTGTAGAAATACAATAGCTCAAAAGTTAGAATTTTATGTGTCCTCAATGCAATGTTAGTAGATTTTATGTGTTTTTGTGTTTGGTTTGTAGGATTTCAGGTTGGCATGGATTTTTGGAAGAATATGAAGAAGTTACTGATTTTGAGGATGTATGAGACCCTTTACGTGTAGAGCATTCTACAGGCTGTGAAGTAGGTTTCATGTACAATTCTAGTGAGGGGTAGATTGGTGAAGTTTGTTATACGAACATGCCGAGGGTTGTGAAACTATTTACAAGTCATAGATAAAGTCACGTGCCTTAAGTATTAGTGAAGGACTTCTTGAAGTTTCATCAGACGAAAGTGCAGAATGTTGTACAAGCCATAGAGGGGTGTCATAGAAGTCAAGTCCATATTTGATGCAATGAAGTACAAAAGCCTAAATATGGGTTGTAAATCACAATACGACTTGTAAAGTAGCTCACGAGGCTTGCCAATCCAACTATTCTATTTTGTTTAGGACTTGTATTTTAAACATTATAAATAGGTTTTAGGTTATTTTCCTTAGAAAGTTTGAACAACTACTAGAGACATAGTGAGATACAGGAGAGAAAACATTGAAGAGTTTTGAGAAACACTTGTACACTTTGATTTGATCTTCTAATTATAATGTATTGATTCCCATTGAAGTTGGGATTTAATTGTGCTTAATTCAATTTTATAAGTTATCTATTATGTTATTCGAATTCATAAGTCTTGCATCTACACAAAATCATGAGTAGCTAAATCCACAACAAGGGTTGTGAGAACCATGACAAACTAACAAGGTAAAATCGGATAATTTATAATTCTTGAAAAGTGTGCCTGCATGTATTCATTAACTCTTTTTGTTTTGCATGTTTCTAGTGGTGGCCAACGTTAGAACCCATTGTGTTACTTACTGGACCAAGGTATTAATAAATAGGAAAAAATATTAATTATCAGGATTTAATTGATGTGTTGTCATCTAATCAACCGAACTAGGCCAAGGGGAGGTTATACTTGGACAATAGGTAAGGGTTAGTAATGTTACACTATGGAGATGGACCAAAACTTATAGTGAAATTCACCACTCACCTAGGCAAAAGGGTTTGGTGAACTTAACTTACCGTCCTACATATTGTACACTAGAAAATAATTAGGTTATTCAGTGATAATGAGTAAGAGAATAATGGGAACACAATACCCTAGTTTATCTCCATATTGGATTAAAAACATGTTTGAGTTTAGCATTTCTTTCAACTAATTGTTATTAAACCCCCCCCCCTTTGGGGAGATAAGTTGGTTAATAACACAAATCGCATCAATTGAATTCTTATAAGCAGTGTTCCCTTAAGTTCAACCCTAACCTTGGTCTGGCTCTTTTGCTTAATGACAACAACTTTATCCTAAAAAATATGGTGTACCTTTGGAGACATGAAGATTTTGGCACCATTGCTAGGGAATATGGCAAGACTTGTTTAATTCAAGTGATTTGGGAACTAACCCTTATTTCTCTCATTTTACATTTTTGTTGTTTTTGTTTCTATTCAGTGTGTAGGTGTAGTGTATGCCCAACATGCAAAGTTGAGGCAGACCCTTGAATTTGTTTGACCCATACATCTAGAGAACACTTAGAAGAATGACCTAAGATAAGCTAACAACACAACAAATGTAGCTCTGAACTGGAACTAGAATGAAAATGTCAACAATGAAACTCACCTTCTCTTGAGGATATAGCTCTACAGTCACAGGACTTCACTGTCAGTACTTTTCAGTGGAACTAATATCGATTGAATCCTATGGCTATAGAGGTGACTGGGTGTGTTGTGTTTCCAACACTACCGAATGATAGAAAATTCATAGTTTCAAGTAAGTTGCTTCAAATGTTGCAGATCTATAGGTTGTTTGTGGGATTAACTTCACAGGATCCTCATAGGCATTTACACAACATTACATATGTCTGTAAGACTATAATAGAAACACAGAATCTGTCTACGGATACTATAGGACTTCATCTCTTCCCATTATCTTTTATAGGAAATGAAACATTAGGGCTATCTGAGATCTCATAGTCTTCAATAACCAGTTGTATTGAGTTGCAGAAGGCCTTTTTTGTGAGGTACTTCCCGAGATCGAAGAATCTCAAGTTGAAAGATCAAATAAAAAGCTCTAAGCAACTTCCTGGTAACTCGATCAGTACCATATGGGATTTGTTTATTAAGTTCTTGAGGAGTGTCTCGGACCACAAAATTGTTGATGATGCCTTGGTGGAGATCTTCCACCATGACCTTGATGAAAATAGTCAAGCTTGCGCTAATACCATCACAGGTGGCATCTTCTTAGATTTGCCATTTGCAAAGATACTGAAAAGATGGAGAGAGTGGTCAAGAAAAATCATGCACGGGGGCAAAGATATAGAGATTATACCAAAAGTTAATGTGTTGTCTATATTGGTTCAGAGCAAGACAAGATAAATGAAAAAATTATGTAAGACCTTGCCCGAATCTGTATAGTTATGAAGGTGATGATGAAGCAAAATTAGGAATGAGTAAATGCAGTTGTTCTTCAGCCTTGGTGCGCACCTATGTATGATGATCCCTACTATGAGAAGGACACTTGCTTTTTTGCTAATCAGATGGGGGATTTCCAGACCAACACCCATGAGTCCAATAAGCACTATTGGAGCCAAAGTAAAGGAAACCAAGGTCAGAACTTCAATCGATATGGAGCTTTTCGATATAACTGTAGAGGGTACTATGACCAGATAGGGGCCAAGACAGAGATGTAGATTAGGATTGCAGAGATGGTTATAACAAGATCCTTGTATGCCACCACACAACCACGATATAAGTGCAAGTAGCTCAAGAGATGAGGAGATGTTTGATCATCTGTTGAAGAACACTGAGACACAAGATGAGACTCTATAAGGATAAAATCTGAGATTTCCAGTATAAACTAGAAAACTGAGTCTTATTCTATTGTTGTCAAATAACTTGAGTAGCAGTTCAGTCAAGTGTTAACTCAATTTAATCAGCAATAGAGAGGTACACTACTTAGCAACACAATTCAGAATCCTATGAATAAAGGGCAGTGCATGGTTGTACTACTTGTCGTGCCAAGTGCATCTTTGATCCTCTTATGCCAGTTGATAAGGATGTTGTTCGAGAGATATGATTGAGGTCAAGGTTATGGATACCTGGGATGATCATGGCAAGGATGGGGTGAGTGAAACTACCGATATGCCATAGAAGTTTTAGCCTATTTCTAGGCCTCCTTCTCCCTTCCCTCGAAGAATTAAAAAAAAGAGATGGAAGGCAAGTTAAAGAACTTTCTCTCCATGCTGAACAACTCTCCATCAATATCCCTCTCATTGAGGCATCAGAAAAGATGCCTAGGTATGTAAATTACATGAATGACCTAGTTGGAAAGAAGTGTATTGTGAGTCAGGAGCTCTCCCAAGAGCTTCAACATTGCAGTACAATTGCTACAAGGTCCTTGGTCCAAAAGCGAGAAGAGCCTAGTGCTTCTACCATACCCTGCACCATTAGAGATGTGGAGTTCACAAGGGCATTATGTGATCTGGGTTCCATCATTAATATAGTTCCTATTGCGGTCTTCAAGAAGTTAGGATTGGGAGCCCCTACTCTGATAAGCATGCGATTGTTGATGGCTAACTGCAGGATGAAGAAGCCTATGGGGATACTGTATGATGTACTTGTTAGAGTTGAAAAGTTTGTATTCCCTGCAGACTTTGTGATCCTAGATTGCGAAGTCAACTTTGATGTCCCAATCATCTGTGGAAGGCCATTCCCTGTCATTGATCGGGCACTAGTGGATAAGATAGCTAGTTAACTCACGTTTAGATAGATTGATGAAGAAGTCGTCTTCAATATCTGTCAGTCTATAAAGAGTCCAAATGATTTGAAGAATGAAGTGTGGGAACTTAGTGAAGTCTGAGTAAGCAAGTTGTCCAAGTTGTACTGTGACAATAAATTAGTCCCTACTTGGGAGGCAACCCAAGGTTTTTGTTGTAATAGTAGTAGCTGTAGCCTTGTTTTTAGTTTTTGGACTTATAGATAATTTATTTTCTTGTATTTGTGTTGAAATCTTAGCCATTTGGTTGGTTGCATGTAAGGTAAGAGTGTGTGCTGTGAAAAATGTGCAGATACATGGATAAGTCAGAGATTCATGTCTGAAAAGACATTAGGAAGTTCCCCTAGACTAGTTCTACGGGCCATAGATAACTCTATGACCCATATACCATTGCATAGACACATCTACAGAGTGAAAAATTGTGCACTGAGGTCCATGTGTCAACTTTACGGCCCATAGAAACAATTGTGGCTCGTGAATGGGGCTCATGGAAGTAAGTTTTTTTATTTTTTGATCAAGTGTTAGGGTAAGTTTTTTGATTTTTTGATCAAGTGTTGGGGTCTCTACAACTAACTCTTTGAGTCATACTTCATTTTATGACTCGTATACTAGTCCATGAAAACTCTATTTTTAAAACTAGGGTTTGGATGTTCTAAGAAACCACAATTCATGGGCCGTAAAATACTATATGGCCTATAATCGGGGTTTCATAGAGTCCAGGCCCATCAGTTTTTGAATGACCCGATCAAACTAAAAATATTGGCGTCAAAATATTTTTACCCCATTTGAGACCTAATTTAGAAAACATGCCCAGCCAGTCCCCACCCCTAAACTTTCCGTCGACTGACGACAACATCGCCACCACTTTTCGGCGAGCTTTTCCGGTAACCGAGGGGTCTCAGTGTCTCTTCACCTTCTTTAAATTATACAATCTAATCACTAAATTTGGTAGGTTGTCGATCCTCAAAACACCACTAATTAACCAATTATTATATTGCTAGGTTGAATAATCTTATTGGGTATGGTTGATTTAGAAACGAAACCAAGTGTGCAAATTTATATGATCGTTGATTAAATTATGGTTACCTGCTCTTGAAATATGTGTTTAGGACTGGAATATGTGGTAGTGGGCTTTTTCTATGTTTAAATAATGTGTTTTGGGGCTTATGTAATCACCCATAATTTGAATTGAATTGATTCTATGTTTGATCTCTTGTGTGTGATGGAATGGGTCCATGTATTTATCGTTAATTTGTTTAAATGGGGTCGGGAGGGTTGGAAAAGCATGATCAATTATTTTTCGTGGGGTAAATGTGGTAATCATCATGCTAGAGTGTTTTTTATAGTGTTATGAATCATGTGGTTGTGCGCGCATTGCTTTGATGCTAGTAGAATAGGTTGAAAAAGTCATACATGTTTGTGTTGATGAACTTAGAAACTCAGGTGATTGAGTTTTCTAGCCAATGAGGTTCTTTTATGACTTATGGATATGAGTCGTAATTACCCCTCATATAAGATTCTAGAAACTTATAGTTTCTAAGTACCCATCAGACAAGACCTTCTATAAGTAATAAGGTCTTGTGGATCCCTACTTGAAATTAATTTACACTGAGATCATCTACGATAGCCTACGACTCGTAGACCCTTCTATGAGTCATACTTAGTCTCATAGATGCCTTCCCAGGAGATAAAAATTTGTGAACATTTTTTTAAGAGAGCCTTTTATGGATCATAGTTTCCAGTACGACCCATAGAGGTACTTTCGTAAACCCCTTTGTAACTAAGTCTAAGTTGTTTTTGCATTACATTTTCTAATCTACTAGGCTAACCAAAGTGCATAAATGTCTATGTTCCATCCACAAAACCAAGAGGTAGGGAAATCAAGGACATGTAGAGGAGGCTCATAGATGAACCCTCGGGGAATGAGAAGACCTCCACAAAGACTGGATCAATAAAGGAGCTCAGCGTCCGACCTGACCCAGAGGTTGATAGACCACAAACGAGGGTTGTCACCAGAGCTGGACAGATCCAAGCTCTTGTCCTTCGTATTCCCTAGTTTGATGAAGGAGACCATGATAAAACCAGATCCATCTAGATGACTCCACCCAGAGAGAATTCCAGCTCAGAGTCAGGCTCCCATGATAGGTCGGAGACAGATTTGTCACGACCCAGGCCTAGGGATTAGATGTAACACAGCAAATAGGAATACAAAGGGACCCAAAGAAGCCTCTAAGCATATCAATCACACATCCTTGGTTGCAGGAGCAAAGTAAATAACATCAAGAGGCATAAAACAAGGGAAGCGAGACCAAGGAAAGTCTTTGATATCATAATGCATAAAAGTCAAGTTTATAGCATAAGTACATCATAATATTCCAACAACACCCCTAACATAGAATAGAGTGGGGACCAAGACACTTTCTGGGCTCACCTTCATAATATTAAGTGTTCAACAAAAGAAGTATCAACATAGCAAGAGTAATCAAGATAGCGTCCCCGAACTTGAGGACTCATGAAATCTTGCTTCAATAGATCGTGCTAGCCATGTGAAGGATGATCAAGTGGTGCTCTAGTTCCTACATGGTAATATCATGTAGGCATAAAGCATGAGTTAGTACATTTGAATATACGAAGTATGTAGGATGCAATGCAACAAGACATAAGCCAATATAATCAAAATGCATAGTCATAAGCAATATATAAATGAGATCTCAATATGGCATGCTTGGTCAATGCTTGTTGTAAAACAAGCTTGTAAATCGTTCAACTTGCATAGAACATAATACATGTGTTGGAAAAGACCTTAACTGACATAAGTAATACCAAGCAAGCTACAACTTGGAATCCCAATAATTACCATTCACTGGTAAAGAGATGCTCTACTTGCCAAGTTAAACCATACTTCATCTTACGGGAGCCAATCCTATTTCGAAGAAGTAACCCCCATTACAGGAACTCATCCCACTTCAAGGTGGATTTCATCACAAAGTGCACTAAATGGATCCATTAATCTAGCAAGGTTAAACCATAATCCTATGATGGCACATAGTTTGAGGAAAGGAGAATGGACCCTTGAAGATAGTACATACCGACATCCAATCCATCAATACTAAGTCAAATCTCACAGAATACTTGAAAGAATCATACTTTAATCATAACATGAATAGCTTGTAATGCATGACTTGAGTAGCTCATTAACATGCTTTACCTCTTGTGGTGAGCCTAACTTGAAACATAAAAGTAGATCATAGTCATACATGAACCCTTGCTTTAACATGAATGACTCATAAGAGGTAAAAACTAATGAAATAGGGCTTAACTAGATACTTGTAAACATCATAAACACTTTTCATGAATTCATTACATACTTGAAAGCGCTCAATCATCAAATAGTCACTTGACATGTAAATCATGTAATAGATCATCAATAACTTGAAAATTCTTGAATTGACATTTTATCAAACACTTGGTGGGTTCATGATGTTAGTTCAAAATTATGCAATACAAGAGTGACATAATGTGAGGAAACTCAATGCAAACAACCCACCAATATCTTGTAAAATTGTCATGTAGGATACCTTGAAACCTATCATCAAATCTTATAATAGATCATAGTTTCAAAGATCAAAACATGCATAGTCTTAATAGACAAAACCCATTCATAGTATAAGCTTGAAATAGATAGTCATGCATAATCAATGAACATTTCATAAATCCCCAACATAATTTATACTAATAATCCTTAATAAATGATATCAATAGATGATACAACTTGAAAACATGCAATTTTCATAAAAAAGAAGATTGAGCTACATGGGTGAAAGGACCTAATCGATGAAACCCACATACATCAAACTTGGATTTTCTTGAGATGAGCTTTAAGAGAACTTGGAGCTTGAAGATATTCCTTGAGCTTCACAAGTTAGGCTTGAAATCCTTGAATTTTGAATGAAATATCTGGTTAAGTCGTGGAGATATTTTTGAGAGGGTCTTGAGTGAGATAAAGATGAAAAATGGCTAAGTATAGGTGTTTTCACACATAAGTGGACATGGGGCTATGAGCCCAATCCCCCTGGCCGAGATAGAAAAACTATGGAAAATAATATATAGGTCCGTGCCCTTGGCGATATGCGGACCAAACACAAACTTCATTCCAACACTAATTCGCGCCCCTGTCACGTCGCGACCAGAGTACGAATGTCCATTGGAAATCAAAAATTAGCAAAAATTATTCTTCATTATGGGCCCTCTAAAATTTGGATTATACCTATCTCCCACTCAATTTTGACCCCGATCGAGAATATGAAGTTGGATTTTCGATAGCACACACAAAATTTTAGATATTTAGAAATTATGATAATGGGCATTTTCGAAGCACATGTTTGGGGCATTTTAATATCTCTCCTTGGGAACATTCATCCCAAATGTCAAAGAAATGTGGACAAGAGATGTAATCATGAAGATTTTAGCCCGACAAGAATGCAACAAATGGATTAAAACATGATTCTAAAAAATCTCAATTTGAATGTCAAAAATCACCATACACTTTTCAAAATAAACGTGAATGAATACAAAATGACATAAAGGCTGAAACTTAATATACAAATCATATAGGGAACTTACGTTAGTACCTTCTCCTTGAGTAGAGTGTAAGATGTATGGGTATCGCTTTCTCATGTCTGCCTCGGCTTCCTATGTGGCACTTTTAACTTGTTGGTTCCTCCAAAGGACCTTTGACGAAAGCTACATCTTTGTTCTCAACCTCTTAACTTGCCTACACAAAATTGTCACTAGGACCTCCTTCGAAATCACATTATCTTCTACAACACCCACAACATCCAAGGGAACTATGGCACATGGGTAACCCACACACATTCTCAACATGAAACATGGAAGACCAGATGAACAATGTTTATCTCCATAGGAAACTCGAGCTCATATGCAACCTTACCCACTGTCCTCAAAACTTTATAAGGACCTATAAACCTTGGGCTTAACTTCCCTTTCTTGCCAAACCAGACCACAACTTCATGGGTGAGACATTCAAGTAAACCCAATTATGATCCTTAAACTCAGGATCTCTTCTCCTCACATCAGAATAGGCGTTTTGTCTACTTTGGGCTCTTTTCAACCTCACTTTCACAAAGGCTTCCATGGCCAAATCGGAACCTAGCAAAGCCATTTTCACCACTTCAAACCACCCAACCGGGGATCTACAACGCCTACCATAAAGAGCTTCGAAGGGAACCATACCAATACTTGAATGGTATCTATCGTTGTAAGCAAGCTCAATGAGTCGAAGTCGTTCATCCCAACTACCATTAAACTACAAAACACAAGCTCTAAGTGTATCCTCAAGAGTTTGGATAGTCCTCTTGGCTTGACCAACTGTTTGAGGATGAAAAGTTGTGCTAAGCTTAAGCTTGGTACAAAGACCTCTTTGGAAGGACCCCCAAAAGTGAGAAGTGAATTGAGTATCATGATTCCAAATAATAGACAAGGGCACCACATGTAATCTATCAAATGAATGAATGCACAACTTGGCATAATCTTTGGCTCCATAAGTAGTTTTGACTGGTAGGAGGTGAGCTAACTTTGTCATTCTATCCACCACAATAGATATAGAGTCAAATTGTTTCCTAGTCTTTGGCAACCCAACCACAAAATCTATGTTGATCTCTTCCCACTTCCAAGCAGGAATTTCTATTTTTGTGCTAGGACACTCGGCCTTTGATGTTCGACTTTCACTTGTTGGCAATTGTGCCATTCGAATATGAACTTGGTATTGTCTCTCTTCATACCACCCCAATAATGCACTTCCCTTAAGTATCTATACATCTTTGTAAAACCAGGATGAATGGAGTAGGATAAATTATGGGCCTCCTTCATGATCAATTCTATCAGATCATCTACATTTGTCATATACAATCTACCTTGGTACCTAAGGACACCATCTCCCTCTTGGGAGAAAACCTCCACTTTACCATCTCTTACCAAGGGCACTAACTCTAGCAAGGTGGGGTTAAGATCTTGTTTTTCCTTTACCTCCTCAATCAAAGAAGATTAATAACCATCAACAACCACTACACCCCCATTATCAAATTCATCTAACCTAACCCCCAATATAGCTAACCGGTGAACCTCTCTAGCCACTTCTCTGCCACCATCATAAATAGGAGAAGACTACCCATAGGCACCCTACTTAGAACATTGACCACAATATTAGCTTTGCCAGGGTGATAATGCACACTTATATCACGATCATTAAGGAGCTCTAACCACATCCTTTGTCTCAATTTAAGATATTTTTTTGTGAACACATATTGAAAACCCTTGTGGTTCGTAAACACATTAAAATGAACTCCATACATGTACTAACACCAAATTTTCAAAGCAAATACTACGGCCGCCAATTCAAGATCATAGGTGGGAAAATTCTTCTCATGCACCTTAAATTGTCTAGAGGCACATACTATCACCTTACAACTTTGCATCAAAAATGTCATGACCCAAGCCTAGGGCCTACAGTGAATGGGAACTGAAACAAGACTCTTAGCATATCATTTACACATCCTTAGTCGCGGAAACATTTAAATAACAATAAGAGAATAGATATCATGATAAAGGGACTAAGGGAAGTCTTTCATATCAAAAATCATCAAAGAGTCAAAGATTAAAGCATGGTTACACAACTTGTCCAACAGCACCTCTACCGTAAATTGGGCGGGGCCAAGACAACTTTCTGGGCTCACCCTCATCATCATAAACATCCAAACAAAGAAAGTCTTTACTTAAAATAGGGTTAATAGCTATTGTCCTCGGAGTTGAGGACCCACCAAAATTGCTTCAAGAGGTAGTACTAGCCACGTGGACGAGGAGGATGATCAAGTGGAGCTCCAGTTCCTACATGGTAACAACATATAGGCATAGAATATGCATTAGTACATTTGAATATACTAAGTATGAAGGATGCAATGCAACAAGAAATAGGCAACATAATTGAAATGCATAATTAAGCAACCGATGAACATATAGCAATATGGAATGCATGAATGATACTTGAACTAAACATCCTTATATAAAACATATTACATTTGTAGTAAGAGACCATCATTATAGAGTCCAAGACCTAACACCCCCTTGGAAAGGCGATTGAGGTATCAACCCCTCAATTGGTTGATAAATGTCACACCCTACCATACATGGTGATTGAGGCATAAACCCCTCAATTGGTTGATTGTTGTCACACCCTACCATCTAGGGGGATTGAGGTATCAACCAATCAATTGTTTGATGGTTGTCAAACCCTACCATCCATTATGATTGAGATATGACACCTCCTCAACAAGGTGTTACTTGCAACACTATAGATATCTTTCAAGAAATCAACACATATATACATTACTTTTCTCATTATAAAGGCATTTGAAACATAGGCCATGTAATAGATCATCAATAGCTAAAGAATCCTTAATCGGACATTTTACAAAAAACTTGGTGTGTGTGTAATGATAGTGTAAAATGATGCAATTCAAGAGTAAAATTATGTAAGAAAATGTAATGTAAATCAACCCCGCCAACACTTGGTAATATCCTTATGCAATATACATTGAAACCTTTCATTAAATCTCTAAATAGATCTTAGATTCATAGCTCAAAACATGCTTAAATAGTCACACTTTTGTGAAACCCCAACAAAGTTGATAGTCAAATTTATAGTAAGTAAGACCCATAAGTAAATCAACTTAGAAAAATATAATTATGGTCAAATTTATAGTAAGTAAGACCCATAAGTAAATCAACTTAGAAACATATAATTATGTAAAAATAAAGGTTGGCCACCATAGGTGAAAACACCCAATAACTGAAACCCACATACCTCAACTTTGGGAGGTTTCCTTGATGAAGACTTCATTGAGAACTTGAAGCTTGAATGAAATCCTTAAGATTTGGAATGAGTTTGGGACCCTTGATTTTGAGTGAAATATTTGGCTAAGTGTTTGAGAGGGTTTTGGGGAATGTCTTGTGTTATATGGGGTTAAAAATTGACTAAATATAGGTGTTTTTATGCATAGGAAGGCTTAGCCCCAAGACCCCAAAGCCTTAGGCCGAAAGTGAAAAATTGGCAACAAAATACACTGCTCCACAATGGGTCCGCGTCGTAAAGCCAATGTGAACAGCCTTTGGAAGTGAAATTTTTATGAAAACAAAATTTTGCTATGGTTTCTCTAATGTCGGGGTTAGACCTATTTCCCACTTAATGTTGTCCCCTGATCAAGAATATAAAGTCGTATTTTCGATATCACACAAGAATTTTAAGACATATGGAAATTACTATTATGGGCATTTTCAAGGCACATTTTCGGGCACTTTTTGGGGTCATTTCAAAAACACACCCCAAACCAATTCTTGAGGAATCACATTATAATAATGAAAAATCCGTCCAACCCTTCCATCAGAGACAAGATAGGAGCATAGACTAGTTTAGCTTTCAAAGTTTGGAAACTCTTCTCACATTCATCGGTCATCATGAATTTTGCCTTCTTTTGTGTCAAATTTAGTCATAGGAGAAGTAATAGAACAGAAACCATTTACAAACATCTGGTAATAACCTACCAAACCCAAAAAACTTCTAATATCTGATGGAGTCAAATGTCTAGGCAAATTTCTAATCACCTCTATCTTCTTAGGATCCACCTTAATGCCATCACCCGACACCACATGCCGTAGAAAACAACATCTTTCAACCAAAAATAACATTTTTCATATTTTGCATACAACCTCTCCTCCCTCCAGATTTGCAACACCACCCTCATGTGATCGGCATACTACTCCTCACCAAGGGAATAAATCAAGATATCATCAATAAAAACCACTACAAATAAGTCAAGGTAGGGTTTAAAGACCCTATTCATGAGATCCATAAATATAGCTGATGCATTAGTTAACCCAAAGGACATAGCCACAAACTCAAAGTTCCCATACCTAGTCTAGAATGTCACACTCCCTCACTTTCACTTGGTCACAAAAGTGACTAGCCCCTTGAAGTTGATCAAAAAGGTCATCAATCCTTGGTAGAGAGTACTTGTTCTTTATGAAGACTCTATTAAGTTGCTGGTAATCGATGTACATTATAAGAGAACAACCTTTTTTCTTCTCAAATATCACTGGTGCACCCCAAGGTGACTTACTAGGCCTTATAAAACCTTTTCCCAACAAATCTCTCAATAGTTCCTTCAACTCCATCGGGGCCATACGAAAAGGGGGAATAAAAAAATTGGGAAGGAGGTCTATTCCAAAATTTATTTCCATCTCAGGAGGAACATAGGGAAGCTCATCAGAAAATCCATTGAGAAACTCATTAACTATCGGAATAGACTCAATGTGAAGGACTTTGGACTCAACATCCCTAACCCTCACAAGATGATAAAGACAACCCTTGGAAATCAACTTTTAGGCTTTAAGAAAAGAAATGAATCTACCCTTGACCACCACATCATGACTTTTCCACTCATGGACAGGCTAATTAGGGAATTGGATTTTAACCCTATGGGTACTACAATCAATAGAAGCAATATATGCATGCAACCAATCCATCCCATGAATGACATCTAGTTCAACAAAATCACAACGCAAGATTTTATGCAAAATGAACACGAGACAATTTATATAGACTCTTTCAGCAAAAATGGACTCACCAATAGGGGAAGAAACTTCATATGGTTCATACAACAATTCAGGGCTAACATGAAGCTTTTTGGCCACAAAAGGAGTATTAAAAGATAGAGTAGCACTCGAGTCTATCAATGCATACACATCAAACTCTAAAACCTTTAACATATCGGTGACGTCATCGGGCACTTCATTCACTCCTTGCCTCCCTTGAGGAGCATATAATCTATTTTGCCTTTGTGCACCCCTTTGTTGGCCTCCTCTTCCTCTTTGACCCGCGTTTGCACCTTGGCTTTGTGGACGAACATCTCTGCCTTTGGCTTGAGCATGAGGAAAATCAATAAAATTGTGACGCATCTAACCATAACCAAAGCAAGCATTAGAATTCCTCAAACATGGACCACTGTGATTTTTTCCTCTGAATTGACCCCGATGATGGATAGCACCTTGTACACCTTATCTATGAACTCTTGGGGATCCTCATCTATCTTGGATCCATGGAACTCCGATGGGTTCATTCTAGTGAAATCCCTCACCATAAAAGCCGGAGTGGGAGTATGAGGGGCTTGGGACCCTTGGTTGATTTGGTTGGTCATAGCATGAGCCAACATTGTAATAGCATCTCGGAACTCATCTCGGCCTACCCCTCCACCTTGATGAGCTTCAGGAGTGTGAGGGGCCGGTTGTTCTTCGGGGGTACGGGCACTCCTTAGTCTTCCTCTAAGAATCAGCATGATCTAGAACAACAAAGAGCATTAGTTAGGGGAAAAAGCCTTACACTTCCATCTAAATCACGATATAGACCATGAAGAAGTGAAGCATTTCCTAAAATGTCTCATAGCCTCCCATTCATAGTTGTGACAATCTTCACAACCATGAATAAGACAAACAACCATGAATAAGACTACAATCGATGAGGTATGTTGGATTCCAAGGACCATTCACAACTTCGTGCTCTAATACCAAGTTTGTCATGACCCAAGCCTATGACCTAGACGTAACACGATAAATAGGAACACAAAGGTACCAAACAAGCCTCTTAGAATATCATCACATATCCTTGGTCACGAAAGCAAAGTAAACAACATCAGAGCAATAAGATTTAAAACTTGATTTGATTTTGAAATAATTTTTTTTCTCATTAAACTGAACGATGGGTGATCAATTCTCTATTTTATTTGTCAGCCCGGTGTTTTTTGACATAAAGTAAAGGGGTTAAATTAGATATTAGATTTGGAAAAAGCAATTCGAATTTGCTCCGTTCGTGATACCCTTTGGGGCATCACTCACGACACCACCCAACCTATGACTAGCAAATTCCTCAAACTGAATGCTCCTGAACGAACTGTTCGGGCCAACAATTATCTATTTTGTTCCCCTGCCCGGCACTGCTATTAAGAAGCGAAGATGGCAAATGAGGAAATGGCTCGTAGAATGAAGGTTCAGTACTTTGAGTCAACAGGGTTGATTGGAAAGTCGCAAAAGACCGACGATAAGAGGGGAAAAGGAGCCAGAGAAAGAAGAGACCCGGGATATAGATATGAAATACTCTGGTACTTTTAAGTCAGAAGGAAAAACACGCTTTGACAAGAATGAAGATGATGATCTATCAAAGAAGGTGGTCCTCAAGTTTTGGAGTCTTCCTCCAAACCAGAGTAAAAATAAGGGAAGTGGGACTAAGGGAAGTCTTTGATAATCACAAAACATAAAAGTCAAGCTTATAGCACAAATATATCATAATATTCCAACAACACATCTAATATCAAATGGAGCTGGGGCCAAGACACTTTCTAGGATCACCCACATAATAACAAGCGTTCAATAAAGTGTCTCAATATAGCAAGAGTAATTGTAAATCATTCAACTTGCAAATAACATAATACGTATGTGGGAAGAGACCCTAACCAACATAAGTAAGACCAAGCAAGCTACATACTTGGAATCCCGATGATTATCCCTCACCGATAAAGAGGTGGTCTATTTACCAAGGTAACCAAAGATCACCTTACGGGAGCCCATACCATTTCAGATAAGTAAACCCCTACTGGAAATACTTCCCATTTTGGGGTGGATTTCATGATAAAGTGCATTAATGGATCCACTAGTGTAGCAAGGGTAAACCATAATCCTATGTTGGCATATAGTTTGAGGAAAGGAGTATGGGCCCTTTAAGATAATCCACGGCGACATCCAATCCATCTGCGCTAAGTCTTATCTAATGAAATACTTGAAATAATCATACATTAATCATAACATTAATAGCTTGTAAGACATGACTTGGGTAGCTCATAAATATGCTTAGCCTCCAATGGTGAGCCTAACTTGAAATATGAGAGTAGATCATAATCTTACATGAACCCTTGCTTTAACATGAATGGCTACAAGAGGTAAACAAAAATCTTGAAATAGGCTGAACTTGATACATATAACATCATAGATACTTTTAATGAATTTAATACAAACTTGAAAGCCCTTAATCACCATATAGTCACTGGATATATAAATCATGTAATAGATCATCAATAACTTGAAAATTTCTTACTTGACATTGTCACAACCCAAGATTGGTCTCGAGTTTGGGACTTAAAGCTTGAATGAGATCCTTGATGAAATCCTTAAGATTGGTCTTGAGTTTGGGACTTGAATTTAGGGAGAAATATGAATCTAAGTGGTTGAGTGAGTATTGGGGAATGTTTAGGATGATATGAGGGTGAAATAAGGCTGAATATATGTATTTTTAAGTGTGGGAACCCTTAGGCTCATGACTTGTAAGTCTTGGACCAAGAAAATTGAAACAGGTACCAAAAATAACAGGGGTGCATCACGGAGGCGATGCAAAAACCCCACTTGAATCTGCATGTTCTGCATAAACAAGTTCTACAAAAATGGCATAAATCCTTCATCCGAACTCAAAATCAGGTGAAACTAAGTGCGTTGGAAAGCTAATTTAAAAGGACTTTTAATTTGGTAGGTCATGGGCTACAGAGTTCATTTTGTTCTTAGAGATATTTCCCTTCAAAGTTAAACCTCCCAAATAGCATTTTTTGCAATTTTTGGATTTTGATATGGTTGCTCTAAAATTCGGGTTAGATCCATTACCCACTCAATTTGACCACTTGAACAAGAATATGAAGTTGGATTTTCGAGATAACAAACAAATTTTTAGATATATGCAAATTATCATTATGGGCATTTCCGAGGCACATTTTCGAGCACTTTTTGGCGTCATTACAGACATTTTATCAAACATTTAGTGGGTTCATGATGTTAGTTCAAAATCATACAATTTAAGAGTGAAATAATATGAGAAAACTCAATGCAAATCAACCCATGAACATATTATAAAATCCTCATATAGGGTACCTTGAAACCCATCATCAAATCTCATAATAGATCATAGTTTCATAGGTCAAAACATGCATAGTCTCAATAGAAAAAACCCATTCTTAGTATAAGCTTTAAATAGATAGTCATGCATAGTCAATCAATATTTCATAAAACTACAACATAATTTATACTCATAATTCATAATAGAAGATACACATAGATGATATAACTTGAAAACATGCTATTTTCATAAAAAGGAAGATTGGGTTCCATAGGTGAAAGGACCCAATGGATGAAACCGACATACCTTGAACTTGGATTTTCTTGAGATGAGCTTGAAGAGAACTTTTGAGCTTGAAGAGAATCCTTTAGTTTCCAAAGTTAGGCTAGAAATCCTTGAATTTTGGATGAGATATTTGGTTAAGTCACGGAGAGGTTTTTGAGAGGATCTTGAGTGATATAGAGTTGAAAAATGGCTATGTATATATGTTTTCATGCATAACTGTGCATGAGGCTATAATCCAAATGCCCTTGTTTGATAAAGCCAAGGAAAATAATACATTAGTCTGTGTCCTTGGCGCAATGTGGACCAGACGTGAACTTTAGACCAACACTAATCTATGCCCCTGTCGCGCCGTGGCCATGGCGTGGATGGCCACTTGAAATAGAAAATTAGCATAAATTATTTTTCACTATAGGGCCTCTAAAATCTAGGTTATACCCATTCCCCACTCAATTT
The DNA here is from genome assembly GCA_025774065.1 of Solanum ossicruentum. Lineage (NCBI taxonomy): Eukaryota > Viridiplantae > Streptophyta > Magnoliopsida > Solanales > Solanaceae > Solanum > Solanum ossicruentum. The sequence continues at coordinate 17,302 of JAOTQR010077935.1, read as the reverse complement.
CGCCCACCTGATCGGGAATATGAAGTTACATTTTTAACACCACACACGGATTTTGAGATATATAAAAATTATAATTATGGGCATTTCCAAAGCACATTTTTGGGGCGTTTCAAAAGTCCTTTGATATACTATGGGCATCACCGTCTCTATTAGATGCTCTTACTAATCAGTGGTGTGTCGTGGGTATGAGAGACGTCAATACGGAGGACATGTAGACTATAGAGCGGGGCAAGCCAACCCTCTCTATTAATGAGGAGCCCCTGGTCATCCTAGCCAGATTAGATAGTGTCTCTAGTCTCCAGACACTATGATCAGATATGGGCTCAAGTGGCTGAGAAAATCGCTTGGGAGGTACTCCCCAACCATGGTGAGGGTGTTCAATGCATCATATGCAACCATGATTTATAGCACTCTTTCAAAAGGGAAGAAGCCCATCGCTTATGCTAGACTGATGTAGACCAAAGTGAGGGGCCAACAAGTGGATATATCGAAGACCACCATCTATCATATGGTATTTAGGCCAGAGGTCTGTGCCCCCAGATCCACAACTGAGTTCGACCACATGGTAGGTAGACTAGGGATCTTACCCTGATGAGAGATGCAGGTCGCAAAGCCGGCTTGATGAGATGGGTGGCTGGTTTGATTATTAAGCAGGGTCCAGAACCTTCATGGGTAGACACTCACTCAGAGCTAAATGTTAAGGCTTCTCTCGGTTATCCTGCGAAATTTTTGTGGGTTATTGTCAGATCATGCATCTGACCAACATTTGTAGATAATACTTTAATGCCAAAACATGCAGTGCTAGTTTCCAGTATCTTAGCTAGCTATGACATAGATTGGGCCCGCCTCATTACCAAGAAGATCCATAAGGCCTCCTTAAAAAGGCCTACCTCCATCCCCTTTCAATGCTTGATCTATAGACTCTATATATAGTCATGGATGAAGAGTCTAGACAAGCTGCACTTACTGATCGAAGTCCAGTATACTTTGGATGCCAACCTGATAAAGGCTAAGGAGAACCCGACAGCACTCCGACGAGCACCGCACTACCCTATTCTCATATCGGAGACATTCACCATAGTACAAACGCCTAAGTTTCCACCGACCACCACCACTACTATCCCATAGAGGAGAGGCCCCCATAGACTGAGGTAGATAAGGAGATGGGGCCTAGTACTACAACTCCTGCACCACAAGCCACTTCATTACAGATTGGACCCACAGGCATGGTTATATGTCAGCAGTATCTATACAGGCTATTGTGCAGAGATTAGCACATGTCGAGTCGCAATTGACTCAGCTAGTTTAGTAGATTAGGCCTTAGGTCTTCCAGGCGATTTCAGAGTTAGACGACTGTATGCAAGCATACACGATCGCTACTATTTTTGGTCATCCATCCACTGTAGATACCCACACTGATGCCTTTGAGGTGAGGGCCTAACAGTGCCCAGAAATTGGAGACTTAGCCACTCATAATCATGAAATACACCATGAATGATATGGAAAACATCAAAACCCAAAGAATAACTATTAAACTAACAAAAATACTATGAGAAACGGGTTCTCCAACGTCCATACTGTAGTTCTTGCATAAAAATATAATGTGAAACCTAACGTCTATGATAGAATAATAATGAAAATCTTGTAACTCGACTTTCCCGCCTCGTGTCCTCAGGTCCATGACGTGGACCCCTTGGATTTACTGAGTTTTTGCTTAATTTACCAACTGGGAAACTTTACACATCTTTTGCACAGGTCCACAATGCAGACCTTACACATGTTTTAGCCTCTGAAACAACCGCAAAAAGTGCTCGAAAATATGCCTCGGAATCCCAAAATTTTAAATTACATATATCTCAAAATCCGTTCATGATATCAAAAATCGGACATCATATTCTTGTTAAGGGCATCAAAATTAGGGGAAGAGGGTCTAACCTCAATTTAAGTGCAGACAATTAGCAATTTCATTTTCATAATTTTTCTTATCCAAAATCGATCCGCGACAGTGCCGCGACACGCAGCTTTCGTGGACATGTGTTAATTTGGCCGCCACAACAGGTCCGCATCACGGACCAGATGCTGACCTATGTATTTTGTTGCCGGAGATTTCTATCTCGATCCAATGCTTTTGTATCTTAGGCCTAAGTGTTCCTAAACATGTTTTTACCTATACTTAGTCATATTTCATCCTCATATCATCCTAAAAATTGTTCTCAGGAAACAACCTCTCTACTTCTATGAGGTAGTGGTAAGGTTTGCGTACATTTCACCCCCCGACCCCACTTGTGGGATTCCATTGGATATATTGTTCTTATCATCCTAAACATTCCCCAATATCCTCTCAAACACTTAGCCATATTTTTCACTTCCAAATTCAAGCCTCAAAACCCTCATCCGGAATTAAGGATTTCTTCCAAGCTTCAAGCCTCCACTTTCAATCTTCATCAAAAGCTTCTGATAAGGTATGTAGGTTTTAGCCATTGGGCTCTTCTACCCATGGTGCCCTAATCTCCGTTCTACTTAATTTGCAAGATTTGAAGTTGATTTTTCGATTGGGTTTACTAGTATGAACATGTCTACGAACTATGTTAAAGCTGCGTAAAGTTGTGACTGTTTTGCTATGTTTTGAGCTATAAATCTTGGATCTAATGTAATATTTCATGAAGGGTTTTGATGTATATTTCTTGTGGGTATTGCAAGGTGTTGATTAATGGTTTTACAATGGATTTTCTTGGATGATTTCATCTCTATATTCCACGGTTTTATACTAACATTACACACCCTCTAAGTGTTTGTTAAAATGTCCGGATGTGGTTTCTTGAGGAATTGATTGTCCAAAGAATGAGATATGATATGAATGATGTTATGATGATGAAATGAGCTTATACATATGACATAATCTATATAAAGGCTGTATTAGACCATGCCCGGTCCGGGGGTACTAAGATCCTGGATAACCTAGTTGAGGGGTTAGTATCTCAAACACCACGGTGGTAGGTGAAATTTCCACTAACCTAGATGAGGGGTTTGTACCTCACACACCAAGGTGATATTTATAATTATAACTAACCTAGATGAGGTGTTTGTATGTCAAACACCAGGGTGATGGGTGCTATCATCACTAATCTACCAAGGGATTTGTACTTTGGAAATCTAGCTTGGTCGCCTCTACACATATGATATCCTACATGAGCATGAGTTACTTAAGCATGTTTTACTTATGCATTTATCATACATGCTATATGGATATATTATGCATATTTCCTATTGTTATGCATTTTGATTAAGGTGCCTATCTCTTGTTGCATGGCATTCTACATATTCGTACATTTAAATGTACTAATACATACTCTTACCAACATGATATCACCATGTAGGAACAGATGGCCAAGTTGATCATCCTTATCCACGTGGCTAGATCAGTACTACTCAAGCTTGTGGTGAGTCCCCACTTTAGGGACCTTAGTCTATGTTGCTCTTATTATGTATGGAGGCATTATTCTTACTTATGATTTTGACCGTGAGGGTGAGCCTTGTTGCTCTGTCTTGGCCGCCGCTCTTATCTATGTATTAGAGGTATTTGTTAGACATAATATGTATCTATAATATGAGCTATGTCTCTTTATCTCTTGATTATGATGTTATATAAGCTTTTCCCTTAGCCCTTTTGCCCCTATTCTTACTCTTTATGACTTTTATATGTTTTCGCAACCGATGATGTATAATAATAAGTTAAGAGTCTTGCATGGGCTTCCTTCAAGTTCCCCATTCGCTGTGTCATGTCTAGGCCCTAGGCTTGGGTCATGACAGCTTCACGCATTTTTCTATATTTTTAAGCTTTCACAACCTTGTCCTAAGTTTGCCACGTGGACTTTGATCTTCTGGCTGCTTCTACTTACTTTAATCTTTTGAATTCCAAGCTATTCTCTTCCATTAGATCTGCGTTTAGCACTGAATTTTCCCAATTAAAGCAAAATCCTACAAAACACAACCAACCAGCACACTCGGCCATGTGTTAGTAAAATAAGAGAAAAATACACTAAAACATCTAGACTCAATGAATTTACCCTCTGACTTGTCTCTATTGATGGTCATTATTAACTAATTATGCATATAAATGTGCCTAAGATAAAATCCCAAGGAAATATGGGGATTTTCCGCATTGTTTCACCAACAATAATTTTAAACATCAATTAATTCTATTCTAAATTAAAGGGAGGGATTTGAAATGATTTATAAGAAGCTATAACTAAACTAACAAAGTGAGGAAACAATCAATTTGGAGATATACTTTGGAAATTATGTTCCCTATAATTCACTTACTCAAACATTCCAAATAACACAAACTAAATTATGGCATTGCATGCAGGACGGTAACTTTGGTTCTTCTATCCCTTGGGCAAAGGTGAAGGATGAATTTCACTATAGCGCTTGGCCGGCTACCATAATGTGCCAACTAACCGTTACATATTTTCCCAGGCAACCTCTCCTTAGTCGGGTTTTGTTGATTAGACGAGAACACACCAATCGAATTATATCACCCATTTCCTTTACCTATGCATCACTACCTTGATCGGATCATGACACTAGGCGGGGTTTAATGTTGGCCAATATTAAACAATAACCAAAATGAAGGAGAATTGATAATATATGCAAATACCTAGCTCAAGAGGTGCAAATAATTTGCGTTATTAAGCTAGCTGCTTATGGCTGCCACAACTCCCAAGTTGTGGGGGTTTAGCTACTCATGACTTGGGAAAGAAAACAAATAATGAATGAAACACACATAGTTGAGAAATTACCCAAGAAGAATGAAGAACAACGAAACCCTTCTTGGAATCACTAGTTTGAATGATGAAATTGATTTACAAGTGATTCTAAATCTCCAAGTTGAGTCTCCAAATTAAAACCCTAGTCTAAAACCCTACAATATTCTAAGAACTTCTGTCAATAAAATCTCTCTAAAAATCTGGGGAATATTTTGCCCCCCTCAAAAAACCCTAATATATACTATACACACTATTTACAAAATAAACCTTAAAATAGTTTTAAAATTCAGATCGGCAGCTTTACAACTTGTAGTTACGGCTCGTAGGGTGTCCTAAGAGCCGTAATATGGCTTTCATTATTAGCACTTGGAATTTTTGATTTCATTGCTATGATCCACCTTTACTAGTGAACATTTAATATACGACTCATAGTGCCTTCTCATAATCCACCCTTGTATTTCTTGGTCCAATTTCAATCAATATTGTTAATCACTATGAGGCCCCCTTCTACGAGTCACAATGATGGCTATGACCTGTACCTTGGGCACGTATGGCTGAACTTTAATTTCTCAGATTTTGATTTTGGAAACTGTTAATCACTACAATCATCCCCTATGACTCGTAGCTTGTACTATGACTCGTAGCTTGTCTCGTAAATCATCAAATTCAACAAAATTTGCTACTTTTTCTCAAAAGCAGCCTAACTTGTATTTTCTGCAAAAAAACAAACACAAAACACATAAAAATCATAAAAAGTTGCATTGAGAGCACATAAAATCCTTTGTCTTAGGCACCAAATGTATTGTATTTTGACATTACATCAACACCCTCAACTTAGAATTGTTGCTTGTCCTTAAGTGATGACTAAATCTGGATAGATAATGAGCAATACATAGCAATCACCCTACTGGCATATACCTTACTCAATTTCAACTCAGGTACCCGGACTAGCATTTTCCAAACATGATCATATAGATACTAAGAAAACCACAACACATTGATGCACTTGGCAATCCAACTATGACAAGTTAAGGAGTATCAACAATTTTCAATCAATGAACAAGTCAAATATTATCTATACAATGCAAATTCCCTCACAGAAAAAAAGTCCCGTTTTTCACTTAATATGCCTTCAAAGATGTTCAAGGGACTGTGAAAGCATACTCATTCTCACAAATGAGATCCATGCATGATGACCAATACCATAAACTTGCCCATATGCTCACAACCCAAACTATTGACTGATTGGATTAGGATCACTTTAGAACATCACAGGCTTGTAACATAGGTTCATGGGGCTTTGGTGTGGCATTTTGGGCAATTAGTGACTAATGGACAACCTTGAACTATGATTTTCAACATTTTCCCTAAACAAACTCAACCATTCTTAAATTTTTCTCCCTTACTCATTAATTTTAAGCTTTTCGAGTATTTTCTATCCATTTTTCAGCTTGTTCCTTATTTTCAAACTCTTTTTGCTTTTTCAACTCATACTAAGGCATCTTTTTCTATTTTTCTCTCACCCGGAACATGACTTTCTATTCTTTCGTTTATTTCCAACTCTTCACCTCATTTTTGCTAAGATACCACAACATAGGCCACCCTCAACTTAGGGTTTTAACCTGAGGTGAAGTACACAATATCCAATCCCCAAACTAGGGCCACCTTTGGTAGCCACCTTCAACCTAGGCTTTTTTCTTCAATCAAGGTTCACAATGTTCAAGGATATACCATGGCCAATATCAAGGTATTTCATTGGATAAGGTAAGGCTAGTTAGGTATTAAGAAAGAAAAGGAAAATATCAGGCTCAAACAATTGGAACAAGGGGTAAACTTTATCAATTGGTGGGTTATTTAGGCGAAAGTGGACTAATTTAAAGAACAAGGGCCTAAGATCCCTTCCTAATCCATCCAATCTCTAGACCAACTCAAAGTAACAGGGAAAATTCTGAACCAATACACAATGTATGAACAAAAAAAATCAGCTCACACACATGACATTGCATACATAACCAACATAGACTCACAAATCATGCGCCAAGCATTAACTTGGCTTCACTTAGTCAGAACAAACATCGCCAAACCATTCAAACATGCATGATCACAAAGTAACTATTATTTGTATAGAAGTGGGAAAGGAAATATATCCCACATTGGTTAAGTTAAACATCATACTCTTTCATCTAACTTATATAAAGGGCTTCACTTGTACAATGTAAAACACACTTAGAAATATATCTTTTATATTTCCTTTATATGTTTCAACATGGTATCAGAGCCATGAGACATTCTTAAATATTTTTCTTTGACGTATGCTCTGTGATTGCCTTTAAATGGATCTTTCGCATCAGAAATCGAGATTTATATTTAAGAATTGTCAAAATTATTTCCGGTGATTATATTTCACCAACGATAGTGTCTTCGGCCGCCACCCACCGCCTCCACCTATCTCCAGTTGCTGCCTGCCACTGCCGCCGCCTATTTCTGGCCACCACCTATCGCCTGTTTCCGGCCGCTGCCCGCCGCCGTTGCTATTCTTTCTTTTTCCTATCGCTAATTTTCAACCACCATGGAAGAAGATAAATTTGTTCCTCCTTAGCCTACTCCAACACTATCTGCTCTTGTTTTCTCCTCTTTGCAAGTTAATTTGGTCAAATTCAATGGTAAAAATTATCCCTCTTGGTCCAATGCGATTCACAAGTATCTCATGGCTATACAGCAACCTAGCTTTCTGGTAGACAAGCGACCAGATGGACGTGATCAATCGGCACTAAACACATGGGATTCCATTGATGCTCACATCTGTACTATGATATGGGGTAGCATGGATATCACCATTCGTGATCAGTTTATGGAATGTGATACAACCAAATAAATTTGGGATAAGTGTGAACTTATTATGGGAAACATAATATAAGTAGGGTTTGTGATGTCTAGGAGGAGTTACTTGAACTGCAGCTTGGAATCATGACCCCTGCTGATTACTATTCCAGATTTACTACTCTCATGCAACAGCTAAAATCTTATCTTCCTTATTCTGCAGATCCTACAGAACTTAACAAGCACCAAGAAGATATGTTTTTTATGTTGTTCCTGAAAGATTCGGGACCTAACTTCAAATCTTTTCGTCAACAGATTACTTCTCAGGGAACACTTCCATCCAGTGAAGAAATTTTTTCCCGAATTGATCGCTATCCTGCTCAAGATTCCACTCCATCTCTTTCAGAAACTAGTGCTATGGTGGCCACTTTAGAAAAAGGCCATAATCTTGATCCTACTTGTCTTATGTCTACGGCTTCTCATCCTTGGATCATTGATTCTGGTGCTACTCATCATATGACTAGAGATCAAAAACTTCTTTCCACAACTTCTCCCAATCCTTCTACTACCGTCACCTTAGCTGATGGTTCTAGATCCAAAGTTGCCGGTACAAGTTCTGTATCTTTGAGTACCTCTATGTCTTTACCTTTTGTTTACCATGTACCCAACTTTCCATATAGTTTGTTATCTGTTAGCTCCCTTACTCGTGCTCTTGACTGTCTTTTCTTGTTTTCCCCTACATCTTGTATATTTCAGGATCGGAAGGCTGGACGCCGAATCGGTGGTGGGCGTGAGTCTGGGGGTCTTTATTTATTGGATCAGAATCTGGCACTCGCCGCTACTGTAAGCACTCTACAAATGCTTACCAACTTCATTGTCGCCTTGGTCATCCATCAATAAATGTTCTTCAACAATTACCATTCCTATAACCATCAAGTCTTAAGTTTCATTGTGCCACATGTCAATTAGGTAAACATCACCGTGCATCTTTTCCCATTCGCAATGAAAGTCAACTTTTCAAACCCTTTGAGTTAGTCCACTCTGATGTTTGGGGTCCATGTCGTGTGTCTTCCTTTGGAGTCAAATATTTTTTTCACTTTTATTGACGACTATAATTGCACAGCTTGGTTATATCTAATAAAAGATTGCACTGAAGTTTTTTATTCATTTTAAGTCTTTTATCATGAAATTCTTACTCAATATGGTGTTTCAGTTAAACGCTTACGTATTGATAATGCTCGTGAGTACTTTTCTCAGTTTATTCCTTTTTTGGAGTCGCATGGAATTCTCCACCAAAGTTCATGTGCTCATACCCCTCAACAAAATGGGGTTGTAGAGCGCAAGAATCATCACTTATTGGATGTTGCTCGTTGCTTACTTCTTCATACAAATATGCCAAAACATTTTTGGGCTTACGCATATCATTAATCGTCTACCCTCATCTGTGTTGAAAGGTGTTGTACCTTATACTGTTCTTCATCTAGATCATCCCCTTTGGTCTATTCGTCCTCGTATATTTGGATGTATTTCTTTCGGACATTCTTTAGGACCTGGAGTCGATAAATCGTCACCTCGTGCTGAAAAATGTGTATTTGTTGGTTACTCCCGCACTCAAAAGGGATATGTTTGTTACAGTCCTAGTCGGCGTCAGGTTATCGTCTCTACTGATGTGACTTTCTTTGAGGACCAACCCTATTATAATTTCACATCTTTATCTACTTCTCTCACATCAGATTATTCAATTCAAACTGAGCCAACTGAGCCAAATAATGTAGACGATGCTGCTATCGCCTTGGAGCCACTCCCTTTGCAAGTATATACAAGGTGACCTCGAGTAGTTCCCAAAGATGATCTTCCGGCACAACCTGATCCACAACATCATGCTCCACCACCATCTGTTGAAGTCTCCGGTCCTAATGACCCTGAGAATACTAAATCTTTAGTGAGTCCTATTGCTCATCATACCAGATCGCTTGCAGGTAGTCGATATGCTCTCTCTCACTTTGTATCCTAAACTAATCTTTCTCTAAATATGTTTTCCTTTGTGTCTTCCATTTCCTCTGTCTCTGTACCTCGTACAGTAGAGGAGGGCTTGGCTCATTCTGGTTGGACTCATGCTATGATTGAAGAGATGGAGTCTTTACATGCCAATCAAACATGGGATATTGTTTCTTTACCTCCAGGCAAAAAAGTAGTGGGTTGTCGCTGGGTATTTGTCATCAAGTACCATGTTGATGGCACTGTTGAACGACTGAAAGCTCGTCTTGTTACTAAAGGCTACACTCAAACTTATGGTATTGACTATGATGAGACATTCTCTCCCGTAGCCAAAATCCCCTCTGTTCGTGTACTTATCTCTCTTGCCTCTCGCCTTTGCTGGACTTTACATCAATTAGATGTGAAAAATGCATTCCTTTATGGTGATTTGCAAGAAGAAGTTTATATGGAGCAACCACCAGGGTTTGTTTCTCAAGGGGAGAAAGTGTGCAAATTGAGAAAAGCACTTTATGGTTTAAAGCAGTCTCCTCATTCTTGGTTTGGAAGATTTAGTGATGCAGTGGTTTGTTTTGGCATGCGAAGATATGGTGTTGACCATTGTGTCTTTAGTATGTCTTCCAAAGCTGGCTTTGTTATTCTTTTAGTGTATGTGGATGATATCATTATTTCTGGAAGTGATAATAATGGTATACAATGACTCAAAAAATTCTTGCAACAAAAATTCAACACAAAAGATTTGGGTCGGCTTCGCTACTTTCTTTGAGTTGAGGTTGCTTACTCTGATGCTAGGATTGCTCTCTCCCAAAGGAAGTACACGCTTGATATATTGGCAGATGCTAGACTTTAAGATTACAAACCTATAGATACTCCCATGGATCCCCTTGGGAAACTTGATAATGAGAAAGGAGATCTTCTGCATGATCCAGAGAAATATCGACGACTGGTGGGTAAGTTAAATTATCTTACCATTACTCGACCAGATATTTCATTTACTGTTAGTATGGTTAGTCAGTTCATGAGTGCCCCTCGTATTCCTCACTTGCAAGCAGTCCTTCAGATTATTCAATATTTGAAAGGAGCCCCTGTACAAGGATTGATCTTATCAAGGTCATCTCCACTTATCTGGGTATTCTGATCCAGATTCATTAAAGGTGATAGGATATTCAGATACTGATTGAGCAGGTTGTCCGATGGATCATCGATCCACTTCTGGTTATTGTGTTTTCCTAGGTGGGAACCTTATATCATGGAAGAGAAAGAAGCAATCTATAATTTCACGCTCTAGTGCGGAGGCAGAGTATCGTGCCATGGCTAATGTTACAGGAGAATTACAATGGGTTCGGATGTTATAATATGATATTGGACTACCCACGATAGAAGCATCTACTCTTTGTTGTGATAATCAATTTGCTATGCTTATTTCAAATAATCTAGTTTTCCATGAAAGAACGAAGCATATTGAAGTAGACTGTCACTTTGTTCGTGAGAAAGTACGTGGTGGAGACGTTTGATTAATTCATACTCTCTTTGAAGAACAACTTGCTGACATCTTCACCAAACCTCTTAGAAGAAGTCGTATTTCTTATATTTTCAATAAGTTAGGTCTATTTGACATGTACGCCCCAACTTGAGGAGGAGTGTTATTTGTATAGAAGTGGGAAAGGAAATATATCCCACATTGGTTAAGTTAAACATCATTCTCTTTCTTCTAGCCTATAAAAAGGGCTTCACTTGTACAATGTAAAACACACTTAGAAATATATCTTTTATATTTCCTTTATATGTTTCAATAGTAACTATTAATCAACAAAAATTTTCAAGGGTACCAATTTTTGCAAAAGTTTTCATAAACCATCAAAACCATTTACATCCCAAAGTTTAATCACTATATACCATAAAAGTTATCTGAAACATCTAAAATGTGTCAGTTCAACATAAAAATAAAAATTCACAAGGAAAAAGAACACAGACAAGAAAACCTTGGGATCAAAAACTATGATAGTTATGGATTAAAGGCTACTCAGACTTCACCCTAATCCATAACTACCCACACCCTACAAAAATAAGTACTTTGTCATCAAATGTACAAGGCAAAAACAAAATAAGAACAGGGGACAAAAAGTTAAACATCTAATAGTGACTAAGCACCGATCTCCGGCTGTCCATGAGTGCCTCCCTCCTATGGGGTAGTTTGTGTGCAGCCATACTGGATAAGGCAACTCTTTGCGATCTCTCAAGATCTAGAGCTCTCTTCTGCTCCTTTTCCTCTCTCGATCTTTGCAAGACAAACTCAGTAATCTGCTCCTCTAAATTCTCATTCTTCTCAAATGTCTTTTACTACTTTTCCCCTCTGTATCAGTCTCCTCCAAAGTCCTTTCCAAGGAGCACGCGATGGACCCTTCTCGGATATGTCAAAAAATGGCTCATTTATAGGTGTAGACTCGGGTACTACAGTCGGAGCCACCAATAATGCAATCAAATCAATCTTGAACTTCATTAACTCCTAACTAAAGGCTGATAAATATGCAGACTGGGTCTCACCAGGTCTCTTGTACACTCTTGCCTTAAAGGCATTGATTGAGGCATCCACCATAACAATCCTTTGATCAACAATTAAAGTGGTGAATGCCTTGCATCTCTACTCCGATGCCTGAACTCTTTGCTAGACCTAGGGCTTCATTTATCGTATGAGCTAAGCTAGCTAGGCCTCTGTCATGCCAGTCTATGAACCATATCCTGAAAAGAAATAGTAGACATAATAGGAAAGTCTGCAAAAAAACCTGAGATGTGGATGGTTCTGGTGTAGGTGCGGCTGTTGAGGGACACATCCAATATCAGTTGCATCATGCTGTTATGATCCGGTATTAGTAGTAGTAGCAGCTGGAGTAGTGGTGGCAACCACTAAACCCTCAGTGGCTGGCTTAGGAGCAAAAGTATCGGGTGTAGGAAGAGGTGTTGCCCGCTGTAGCACCATCGGGGTTCTTATCAACCTTAGTCAGGCTGAAATCCCCGGTGTGGAGGTCCTCGATATGAGGATCAAGATGAAGGGAGACTCACACCGCTATCTCCATGCATAACCTATGTACCAGTACTGGAAAAGGCATACATGTATTTTTCCGGAGTGCTGACCCATGGATCTGCTCAGAAATTAGGTGGGACCAGTCAATGTAGTAGCCAGTTAGGATGCTGGCTAGTAGAACCGCTCGCTCCATATGATGACATTATCTGTAATGGTGGGTTGGATGGGAGCCCAGATGATAGCCCACCAAAATTTGGCTATGAAATAGAGAGAAGACTTTACGGTGGGCTCTATGTGTGTTGTGACCCATATAGGCTCGGGGCCACTCTTTGCTATATAGCTGGCCACCCATCTCTGAAGCTTGGTCTTCTGGTCCATGTTTTTCCCAATCACAGCCCATTTCATCTTATTTATCAAACTGTCATGCTCGGCTGTGGACTCCGGTGCTTTATAAGTAGGCCCAAACTATATGTAATGTATCATCTCTTCCAAGATGTTGACCCACTGGCCTCGCACCAATACCTCTTGAAGTCTGGGCTGCTAAATAGCCTTCTTCCCCTTGGGAAGATCTCGAAGAATAGTAGTGGCATAAGCTACATAGAACTCTCGCACTAAAAGAGGAGCGTACTTGCCCAGCTTCCCTGTCAACCACCTGAGCGCATGTTGGTCTATCTCAGCTTCCGATGCTGGGACATGGCTCAGACGTGAAACTACTAGCCAAGCTCCTCAAGAAATTGTCTCACGGGCTTCCCCTGTGCCTTAAGCTCCAACCCCTGTTTGTATATGGCCTCCATGCACTTGATCTCTCATCAATGATGCTGAGAACCAGTATAAGAAATAAACAAGGCGATCGAGGACTTAGCTACTCCTCCGTCCTGGGGCACATCATCAGACTTAGACCCATCTTCACTTCCCTCCTCGTCAGACTGGGAGGTACTCTCAACCTGCATTGAGGTCTGAGTAGCACTAGCTCTCGTCTGAGGTCCCTATGCCTCAGGGTCTTTCTGGACGTTGTGGACCTAGTTTGATCAATCAGAGTGCTCATTGTCCGTATCTACATCACGAAGTCTCCGATTGAAGGACCTGAGTGTTGTATTTAAATTTTTGGGGACCATTATATTTGAAATTAACATGATAAACCAACAATTAGCCACAAACCATATGTACAAACAACAAAAACCAATAAAAGGGACTGAAGAGAACAAAAACAAAAAGAGAAAAAATTTAAAAATCAACAATGCATCAGTTGAAGTTGATACATATGAGACCTTGGTATGACTCATAGTGGAGACTATGAGTCGTACTGAGGCCTTGTAGTCCTCAGGTGCATAACAATTTTAGAAACTCAAACTAGGTACGAGACATAGTTACGACTTGTAGCCTCATCTATTAGCCGTAGACAGTTCTCATACAAGGTCATAGTTTGCTAAATTAAACATAGGCATAAGTCTACGAAACCCCGCTACTATTTGTAATAGACACTACGACCCGCAGTTGGGGCTCGTATGGGAAGTTTTTAAGAAACTTAGGTTACTGTCATTCCCTATGAGGGGGAAACTATGACTTGTAAATCCTTCTACGGTTTGTAAGAGACCCTCGTAGTAGGGAATAACAGGTACCTGAGGTACCTTTAACTTCACCACATGAACTTTGAGGACAAAACTGAAGAGGAAGTTAAATAACATCAAAGCAATTTCTCATTCAACACATTAAGCACAAAATAATACAAACCCTAGACATGATGTTCAACATAACAACCTAACCAAAATCACACCCAACAATACACAATCAACTTTTATTTCCCCCAACACATTCAAGAATACTCATATCGTCATTCCAAGAACAAACAACAACATCACTCTCGTCATGCATCAATGTTCAGGGAATCGGGTTTACAAGAACATCAAGAATTCACTCAAACCACCATTTTCAACATGATCAAAATACCCAATACACAAATTCATGCTACCATGATTTAGTCAATCAACCAACCATCACAAACCCATTTCATACATTTAGTCAATAACACATGGCAAAACATGATCATCAAAACCAAGCAACAAGGGTAATTTTTAAAATTATGGTAATTTTCAATGAATTCTAATCGACAAAAACCCTAATTCTCTTTCAAAGGAACCGATTCTCCCCATGAATACTCTCAGTTAAAATTCCAATCACAAATTCATTTAAGAATTTCAAAGAAAAGTATTTTGTGTATGAAATTTAACCAAGAAACATACCTTTGGAGATAATGACAAATGATGAATAAAATGAGAAAGAGGGGAGTTAGAACCCTAGTTGATGGAGACTTGACAGAAAATGATGTGGGATCGCCGGAAAATCAATGGAAATATGTTAGGAAATTGGGGGAAAGTATTTGGGAAAGGTTTGGGCGTATTGGGGATTTAATTGGGGTCAAAATATATTTTACCCCTTATATACTCATCGGGTTGGCGTTTAAAATTCAGTGAGTCAGGTCCATGAAATCCCGACTATGGGTCATACTCGACACTTAGAAAAATTTAGAAATAACACCTGGGTACTATGAACCCCATTTATGGCTCGTAGTTTAGACTACGAGTTGTAAAGTTAGTCCGTAGTGTGAGTGCCAACTTCAATCAAACACTTTTATCCTCTACAAGGCATGACTATGAGTGGTAGTGTGGATTATGACTCATAGCCTTCGTCGTAAAGGCTACTTTCAATGCTATTTTCTGCAATCTTTCCACTATGTCCAAAACCTGCACAATTTTCTCAGAGTACACCATATAAAAACATGCAACCACAAAGAGAAAATCAAACCACAATTAAACTACTATCTAAAAATCCACACAACAAGAATAAACTCAAAATAAGCAAAAACATAGAAATTACTTGGGTTGCCTCCCAAAAAGTGCCTTATTTAATATTGTGGCATGACTTACTCCTCTTGAGTACTCAGAATTCCTCAAAAGGTGATGTCCCTCCTTCACAAGGCTTTTCTTTGCTCAACACACTCCACTTAATCTATTCAAGTTATATAGAAACAAGTTCAAATTTGTTATTGAGTTGTTGAATTACCGACGAATGTTGGTCAACTTTATAGTTTATATTAATAACATCAAACTTGACTTCTCACAAGATTTCCTCTTGTGCATCCATTCTCTCCATCAGCTTGGTAAACATGTTCTCAACCTTAGAGGTTCCATCTCTACCGCATTGGTTATGAGGCAATCTAAACCACATGTTCACACCATTCTCTCCCTCTTGGATGGATTTTTCATCGGATGTACTTGTGTGGGTGGCTTGTCGCTCATGTATAAGTTTGTATACTTGATGAATAACAACCAGTTTGTTCATATGTTTGGCAACCTCTGCAAATGGTTTCCTTAAGAAGGCCATATATTCTCCACCTAGTAGAGCATCGGCCTGACCTTGCTATTCTAAGTTTAGAGCTCTATAAAAACTTACCACCAATAGCTCATCCAAAAGACCATAAGCCTCTCTTGTACAATGCATTCGTTATATCATTCCCATGTCATACTTAACGAATCACTTGGAATTCACTAGAAGTTGATGATTTTGTCTTGAAGTTTAAACTCATTCGGTCTAACATGGAACCTTGCTAGGAATGCTTTTTTTACCTCCACCCAATTTGAGCACACATCTTGAGGGTGTTCAGACCACCAGATAGCATCATCACTTCTAAGGGTCATTGGGAAAAACTTGAAGTACCATGGCATCTGTTCCCAAAATGTCCCTACATACTTATGCAAATTTCTGCAAATGATCATACAGATCTTCTGACGGATGAACGTAGAATAACACACGCCTTTGCAATGATTAAAGTAGGTCACTTGTGATAAGGAGCTTCTCTTCAGCCATTTGCTTAACAATGTGTTGGATATTTATATTGGTTGAAGTAAAAGGTGTAACACCACAATGTACCTGTATAAAAAGAAAGGCTAACAAAAACAAACACAAATGTAAAATACAAGAGAATTAAGCAATCAATAATTAAATTAATTATTGGTGAAATCAATTCAAAACCTCGCGGTATTCCCCGGCAACAGTGCCATTAATTTTGATCATGCTCAAACAGTACTTCTCACTTTTGTGTGTTTTCATTTCAAAAATCTAGTTCCAAAACAAAGTCAATTTACATGTCAAGATCAAGATCGTGTCTATAAAGAAAAGCATTGTCAACTTTGAAGCTCATTTTCAATTCACGTAGTAGGAGCTAGTCTTGAAGAAAGACTAGTTTCCAACATCGAGTAGCGGAAGCCTACTTGGTGAATAAGCTAACCTTCAAGTTCACATGAGATGACATCTCACCATTTTTGAAGATAGAAAAGCCCGAGATGATTCAAGGAAAGCTATATAGATAGGATCTTGTCCTTGGCTTTCTTTTAGTTTTTACCTTTCATTTGTATGTAAAAATAGGAGCTATGAACTGTAGCACCGATGGGTATCACCTTACTTCCAACTCATCATTTCACCTTCTTGAATATGTGACCGATTCCCTTATGACCTAGGATATGTAGGCTATCCAAAACCAAGAATCGATTGCATCTTTTTCATCGCAAGTAAGAGTGCGGTAAAAACCTGTCACGTTGTATACTTCTTTGTCTGCAAACTCTTCGTGTTTTCAGCCAAAGAGGGGCAAATGTAGAGACGAAATTTTTGAACGAACCTAAAATTTAAATTTTAATACGCT
>JAOTQR010077933.1:0-11716 GCA_025774065.1 Solanum ossicruentum | reverse complement strand
ATTGAAGAGATTCAATAGTCCAAGCTTGCCTTGTAAGAACTCATGTTGTGTTCTACTTAATGCCTTGGTAAGTAGATTTGCCTGTTGATCCTTAGTATATACATAGATGGTCTTGATAAGCCCTTTTTTGATTTTCTCTCGAATGAAGTGACAATCGATCTCGATGTGTTTGGTGTGCTCATAGAAGACTGAATTAGCAGCAATTTGCAGATTTGCTGTCACAGTATATAAGTGTTGGTTCTCTCAACTTTACTCCTAACTCTTTGAAAAAATTTGCAACCCAGACAACCCCAGCTGTTAAAGCAGCCAAGCTCCTATACTCTGCTTCTGTGGAGCTCTTGGAGACTGTGGGTTGCTTCTTGGACTTCCAGGAGATAAGAGAATCACCAAACTTTAAGACAAAACCAGTGACTGATCTTCTTGTGCTTGGGCATGCAACCCAATCTGCATCACAGTAGCTAATCAGTTGTAGTTGCTGAGTAGAGCTCATCAGCAACCCTTTTCCAGGTTCCAATTTGATATATCTAATCACCTTCAATGCATCCTTCCAATGTGATACCTTGGGCTTCTGCATGAATTGACTTAGCATTTGGACTGCAAAAGCTATATCAGGTCTTATGATAGTGAGATAAAGCAGCTTTCTAACTAGTCTTTGATACCTTGGAATGTTTTCATACAAAGTCTCTGGATCAAACTCAATATTAGTTAGCCTTTGATTGTACTCCAATGGTGTCATGCTAGGCTTGGCATTCCCCAATCCTACTTCAGCTATCAACTCAAGAGCATATTTCCTCTGGTTCATTAAATACCTGCATCAGATCTCAAGAATTCAATGCCTTGGAAGTATCTGAGCTCACCCAAATCTTTGATCTTGAAGTGGTGGTGCAGAACCTGCTTAGTGTCCTCTATCAATTCTGCATCATTTCCTGTGATCAATAGATCATCCACATATACTAAAACTATCACCAATTCATTACCCTTCTTCTTTGTGAATAGAGAGTAATCCAGGTGACTTTGTGAATAGCCTGAATTCAACAAGGCTTCAGTCAGCTTAGCATTCTACTGCCTTGATGTCTGCTTGAGTCCATGTAGGGACTTCACTAGCCTGCATACAAGATTTCTGTCTTTCTCTGCACTGTAAAACCCCTTAGGCAATTCCATATATACCTTTTCAAGCAAATCTCCTTGTAGGAAAGCATTAAATATATCCATTTGAAAGATATTCCAATGTTGACTGGCATCTAGTGCTATGATGGATCTGATTGTTGTCATCTTCACCACTGGAGAAAATGTTTCTTGGTAGTCAATCCCCTCAGTTTGGTTGTATACCTTTGCTACTAATCTGGCTTTGAATCTATCTACCTGACCATCAGCTTTGTATTTGATCTTGAACACCCATTTGCATCCTATAATATTTTTTCCTTTAGGTAATTCCACTATCTCCCAGGTTCCATTGTCTTCCAAGGCTTGTCCTCTTGTTGCATAGCATGTATCGACCTGTTATCCTTGCTTACTTCCTCAAAGGTCCTTGGCTCAACTTCTGTAGAGAACATGGATAAGTAGGCCTTATATTTGGATGACAGATTAACATAATAAACATAGTTACTCTAAGAGTGTGGAAGAGTTCCAGTTGGAGTCACATAATCTTTTATCCAGATGGAAGGATGATGGCTTCTACTAGACCTCCTGTATGCAAATTCTTCTGTTCTTCTATTTGTGGAATCAACTATGGTACTGGTATCCTCAGGCTGAGCAGTATCATATATGACCATGGAATCATCATCCAGGTGCATTTCAACTACACTGATAGGTGCAGATGATTCTCTGTCTTCATTACACACAGAAAAGCCATCTGAGACTACATCTTATTCAGTGGGAAATAATTATTCTTGTTTGCTGAGTTTTTGCCTGAAAGGGAAGACATTTTCTTTGAAGCAGATGATAAGCTTCCTTTGGGACAAACTGTATAGAAGATACCCTTTTGGGTTGGTGAATACCCCAGCAATACACAAGCCTCAACCCTAGGAGAGAGCTTATCTTGTCTGACTACCTTGGCTGCATAGCATAGGCAACCTATAGTTCTTAGATGATTAATACTTGCCTTGTATCCATGGAACTGCTGATATGGAGATTTCCCCCGCAAAACTGGAGTAGGAAGCATATTTATCAAGTAAACAACATATAGAACACACTCCCCCCAAAACCTGATAGGAATATTGCCTTGAAATCTGATTGCTCTAGCCACCTTAAGTATATGCCTGTGTTTCCTTTCAACCACTCCATTTTGTTGTGGAGTATATGGGCAGCTACTCTCATGAATGGTACCAAAAGATTTCAGCATATCACAACATTCATTGTTAAAAAATTCAGTGCCATTATCAGTTCTTATCTTCCTAACATGCCTGCCAAATTAAGTTTTTGCTAACAGCAGAAAAGATTTGAACACTGAAAATGCATCACTTTTCAGTTTCAACAAATATAGCCAACACATTCTTGAGTAACCATCAACTATGGTTAAGAAAAATCTGAAGCCATTATGAGTAGTAGTTCTATAAGGTCCCCATGCATCCACATGAGTTAGATCAAAAACAGCTTGTGTTCCAGATACACTCAATTAAAAAGGCAGCCTAGTCTGCTTAGCAAGTGGACAAACAGGACAACTGTTACATTCATCACTCCCTTTGAAGTTGGTATCCATGAACATATGTTGCAACACCTTTGCAGAGGGTTGACCTAATCTCCTGTGCCACAATAGCTTGTCTGCACTAGAATATTGTGTGATCAGTGCCCTTTGAGCTCCCCTGTTTCCCTCACATTGCAGTCCAGCAGGAAGATAGTATAATCCACCTATTTCTCTACTGATCCCCTTCACCTTTCCACTTGAGAGGTCCTAGAGCACAAAGAAACTCAGGGAGAAAATTAACTGAGCAATGTAATTGCCTTGTCAATTTATACACTGAAAGTAGATTATGCTTGAATGCAGGTACCACCAATACATCTCTCAAGATATTTCATCAGTTGTACTACAACAACTAGTGTGAAATATTTGTGCAACCTCACCATTGGGCAAATGTACCATCTTGTTGACACAACTAGATGCATGATCAAGTTTGCTCAGATTGTATATCATATTACATGTGGCACCTGAGTCAACTATCCAATTTTCCTTTCCTTTTTCAACTTTAGTTTGTGTACTATTATTAATTGCAGACAAAGCATTTGAGATGGTTATCATACCTGACATGTTGGCCATGTTGTTAAGTCCTTTGCCTGAGCTTAAACCTGCATCTTCCTTCTCCAACATATGTAAGATTCTATTATACTGGTTCTGAGTGAAAGTGAGCTATGTGCCAGACTCAATGTCCTTTCCCTTCACCATAAGGGCAACAGGAGCAAAATTATCAAGTGGCTCCATCTCATCCTTGGAAGCAGTCACATGATTCACTACATCAGGATTCCTCTACACTCTGTTGTTTTGCAACATTCCTGACTTTTTCTTAAACTTCCAATCATTTGGATAGCCAACAAGCTTGTAACAGACATCTTTAGTATGTCCATGCATCTTACAGTGGTCATAGATCACATTCCAATTTCTCCTCTGCCTATGATTGTTATTGAATTGGCATGTGCTACTGCCTCCACCTGTATAGTAGGTTCCCTTTCTAGCACTTCCAGCGTATGGTGCCATAGATTCATTCATGTCTTCACTCACTTTAGATCCAACCGTTACACGCTGGCTCTCATAAAAAACAATCATTGCATAAGCTCTACTTATATTGGGAAGGAGATTCATCATGAGGATTTGACTACGAGCATGACTATATACTTCATTTAACCCCATTAGAAATGCAAACAGGCATAAATACTGAATATGATTAACATATGTCCTAGATTTGTCATAATTGCAGGTAAGTGGAGGGACTAAAGCATCAAACTCATCCCATAACAGTCTTATCTTAGTGAAATAGGCTGAACCTATCATATTACCTTGATTTAGTGTGCAAATCTCTCGATGCAGCTGATAGCTCCTAGATCCATCAACTTTGTCAAATCTCTCCCTCAAATCAGCCCAAACCATTGCGGCATCTGAGGCGTATACTATCCCACTCAACAATTCCTTTGACACTGTGTTCATAATCCAAGCCAACACAAACGCATTACACTTCTCCTATTGCTCCTCCAACTTAGATCTATAGTCTGACTTCTTGCATGTACCAAGAACAAACTCTAATTTGCTTTTCGCACGCAATGTGATCATCATCGACCTACTCCATAGTGAATAATTCTCAGTTCTTGTGAGTTGAACTGAGGTCAAGACACCGCCTGGAGTATCTGAAGGATGAAGGTGTAAAGGATGATTGTGATTCTTCAAGACATGGTCCAAAGTTTCAACCAAAGCTCGAGCTGCAGCATCGTTTGAAGTCGTCGTCGCTTCATCGCCTTTAAGCTTCGTTAATGGCTGTCTTTATGACCTAGCAATACTTCGTCGAGCTCAATGGATCTGATAACATGAAGAGAAGCACGATCGAAGGGAAACATTGTCACGCCCCGAATCCCCTTAGGGCGGACTGGCACTCGTTGCCGATAAGGCCCGGGAGAACCAACCTGTAACTATATGCTTTCTATACACATTATGAGGGGTTCTAGCTTCTAAGTCCTACAAGCACCTCAGTTCTCTCACTTCATTTTAAGGCCGTAATCTCCTCAATTCGACACAAAACATGTATACACTCGACCTTCTTAAACGATAGACTCCCTAGTACGACCCGCTCTGATATCACTTCTGTCACGCCCCGAATCCCATTAGGACGGACCAGCACCCGTTGCCGATAAGGCCCGGGAGAACCAACCTGTAACTATATGCATTCTATACACATTATGAGGGGTTATAGCTTCTAAGTCCTACAAGCACCTCAATTCTCTTACTTCATTTTAAGGCCGTAATCTCCTCAATTCGACACAAAACATGTATACACTCGACCTTCTTAAACGGTAGATGCACATATAGCCCATTAACGCGAGATTCGAGCACATTTGAAATTAGCGTCAACTTGACCAAACCATGTCATGTTCATTCGCATTGTACCAATATTGTAAGGTGCGGGGTGTTACAAACATGATCGAAGAGAAATGTAGTGAGATTGAAGAAGAATAAGATCGAGAGAGAGTACAGGAGGATCGAGAGAGATTGAGAGGAAAATGAATTGGGATCTCTTATTCCTCAAGTTGTTCTGTACAAAGCACTGTATTAGTGCTTATATATGTACAATAAGGTGTTCAAGTATATGTATGTACAATATAATGTATATATCTATTGTGTATTATACTTTATGGGATCAATTCCCAATATTTACTTTAACTAATTAACTCCCTAACTAACTTCAACCAACTAACTCCAACTAACTAACAACAACCTAACTAATGATCAACTAAGTAATCTCAATAAATTAGACCATAGATCAATATGTCAATTATTACTTATTAGTACAAGTTCAAAGTGAAATTTAATGACTAAACATAAATAATTCAAATATATATGTCTTTTAATTGTGTCTTCGATCTTCTATTATACTATATCTTCACATAGAAAAATAAAAATAATTGGAGCAATAATATTAATTTTATTATACAATCACTTATAATTTTAATACGGTATTATCAAATATCGTACTGAACCAAAATTTAAATTATCGATTACTGAATTATCGACTAAAACTTAAGAATTTGATATTTGATATCTACCTTTGACTATCAATCACCATATTATTAAAACTCGAAATTTGAAGTCGGTCAACTTAAAATGTCAAACCCCCATCCTAAAAAAAGAACATAAGAAAAGTTATGGACATCCATAACGGGTCGTTTGGTTTGAATATAAGTTATACTGAGATAAGTTATGATGGGATAAGTTATGGTGAGTTTAGTTATCTTGGCAATAGTTTTTTTTTTTGAGTGTTTTGTTTGTTGCACTAAAAATAGTATCCAGGATACTTCCTCAACATAAATTGTTTGTTTCCAAAAATGCCTTTTTATTTAGTTTTTTTCAATATCAATTGCTAAAGCTTTAATTACTCATTCTTAAAGCAAAACATTTACGTGATTTAGCTTAATTAATTTTTTTAATTTTTTGAATAAGGAGGATTTTTTTTGGTTAATCAAAGACGCATTAGTACTATTTGTTTTAAAGGTAGCTTATAAAATACTTATTGCAAATACACAAGTCAAAAGTCAAAAGGTGATAAAAAGGAAGTAAAAAAGTAATTAAAAAAGGAAGGTTAGTTTTGTCATTTTATAAATTTATCTCATCACAAATTGTGATGGGGTTATTATACCATCTATTATCAGGGATAACATATCCTTTCACTATTTTTTAGTCCCGGGATAAGTTATCCCCCATTTGCCAACCAAACAGCCATTTAAATGTCACTAAAATTTTATCTTGTGATTATTTGTTCTTATCCCTAAGGGGTCGTTTGGTTTGACTACAAGTTATGAAGGGATAAGTTATGATGAAATAAAATATGTTGGAATTAGTAATGATGAGATATATTATGTTGAGATTATTTGTTATTGAGTGTTTGGTTTGTTGTATAAATTTTAAGAATAGATTGTTTGTTTACAAAAATACCCTTCAATCTATTAGTTTATTTTATATATATTCTTTGCTAGCTTTAGTTATTCAATATTTATCTTTAAAATTAATTTTTCATCTTATTTAGCTTAATTATATAATGTGTGCATTTCCTTGATAATACTATATGCATTTAAAATAATTTTTTTTGCCTTATTTAATTTAAAAATAGAACTTCTATTTTAAGTTTATTAAAATAAAAAAGGATTTATGAAAAATTAAATATAAAAAATATAAGAATTAGTCAATAAATTATATCATATAGTGTAATTTTTCAATAGAAATATACGAAGAAGTATCATAAAAATATGGAAGGAAGGTTATAATGTTAATATATACATTGTACTAAAAATAATAATATACAAAGTGAGATATAAAAGAAGTTTAAAATGATTTTCTTGTCATTTATCCCTTTTATCCCGGGATAAGTTATCCCAGGATTAGTATACCACTAAATAGAATGGATAACTTATTTCGGTACTATTTATTAGTATCGGGATAAGTTATCCTGGATTGACCAACTAAAAAATAATTTAAAGACCACTATAATTTTATCCCGGAATAAGTTACACTTATCCTTCACAACAAACGATCCCTAAGGGGTCATTTGGTACAAAAATGAATAATACAGGGATTAATAATGCAAGGATTAGTAATGCAGGGATTAGTATTGCTGGGATTATTTTTTATCCCGTGTTTGATTTATTGTTTTACATTTAATTTTGTGTTTGGTTTAAAATTTTTTAAAGAATTTCTTTTCAATTGTGCCCTTAAACTATTATGGGATTTTCTATTTCATATAATTAGATCAAAATAAATTATTTTTTTGTGACCCTTCTAACTAGTTCGGAGAATAATAATTTTGTCATTATGTTTGCTATTTTCTCACTTGAATTATTTGAGAATAAATAATTGTAATCTTAATAAATTCATCACTAATAAAATGATAATCTTTAATTTAATAAAGATATACCATCTATTACTCCATTAAAATAGAAATGGTAAACAATTGTAAAATAGACAATCTATATTTACACATAAAAAATTAGAAGTTGTAGTTTTAATATAATATTTATATCTTACACTACTCAACTTTGACATTATATTTAACATCATTAGACTTTGTTTTGTATCAATAAAATCACTCAACTAAATTAATTATAAAAAAAAAGTGACATGAAAAAGTTATTTTTTGTATATTATGTAAATAAAATCCCACAAATAAATAAAATTAAAAATTTGACATGGTAAATTTATTAATTTTTTATATTATGTAATTATAAACCCACAAATAAATAAAATTTATAAGCTAATTTATTTAAATAAATTTACTAGTACAAAACTACAAATATAAAATTTGTAAGCTAATTTATTTAAATAAATTTAATAGTAGAAAATTACAAATATAAAACGTAAAATCAAGAAAATAAAAAAATTAGAGGGATATTTTTATCTTTACCTATCTAATTCCATGTATTAAATAGAAGGGATTAACTAATACCTCCAAATAAAAGTTATTAGCTAATAGCATATAAGGTGTATTAACTAATCCATAAATTAATTATATATAGACCCAAAATTCATACCAAACATAGTATTAAATAATATTCATCCTATAATTCATAGATTAAGTCACTAATACTTCCTACCAACCATCCCATAAGTATCTTGAGTAGCCCATGTACTTGGATAACATGGTGGCAGAAGGATATGCCTCTCTTACACTTCTTGATAGAAAGAAAAAAGTCAAATGGTTCTGTCTCTAGTTTTTAAATTTTTAAGGCAAAAATTCAAATATGTCATCATATAAACATTAAATGACTTATTTATGCCATTTTTTGTAGTGATATTCAAATAAAATTCATAATATATAGGGTCGGGTTTTATTTTAATGTGTCTAGTTTTAATTTTGATCTTAGTTAATTAATTAGTTGGCGTAGACCTTCAATAAGAGGTTATATTGGCATTAATAATTTTGCAAAATTGAATATACTTTTTAATTAAAAATTAATTGTATGAATAAATTCTTTTTATAAAAGAAATATCATAAATGGATTCAACTTTTGACTATTGATATAGATAAATCATTTTTAATAGTTTAATAGCATATTTGGTCTTTTTCTTTTCTTCTTTTAAGTAGTATAAATACATGAGGACATAGAGGTCATGTTTGGGATAGAATTAAGGGCATATATATTTTTTCTAAAGTCATTGCATGAAAAGGAGGAGAGAGCAATGCAGCCAAGGATGAATTGCCGGCATGTAACTCATAGCTTGGCAATTTTCGCCGGCAGTTTGTTCCTTGGCTAGGTTGGGTTCCTTTCCTTTCATGTAATGGTATAGATTAGAGATGGCAAAACAAGTTCAAACATAAGCAATTTGTCCAATTCATTCATAATTTTATAGGTTGGGTTCAATATGATTTAGAATTGAGCTAATTTTTAGTTCAATACAAATTAACCCATTATAAAATAATTTTGAGTTGAGCCCAATAAGATTCTCACTTCAATCCAATGTATCATTTGTTTTGTACGTTCATGTTAGTCTTAAATTAAGCGGGTTAAATTGGGCGGATCGTGACCCAACCCGAATTTTAGCCCATTTGAGGCCAATTCATTTGAGTCTAAAGTACATTTGGGTGGGTCAAGATCCAACTCGATATTTAATATAATCTATTTTAATCTTCCTAATTTCAGTCCAACTCGCCCATTTGACACCCCTAATATAGACGAATCCACTAATTTCAGCATCAATCCATTGCTCTTTCCTTGTTACTTCTCTTACTGGACTGTCACTACTATCTCCACCACTATCTTCTCATTCCCTTAGCTTACTTTCTCCTTGCTCCTCTCTACCACTCTTCTCAGTGAGGTATTGTTTGGTAGAGTATATAAGAATAATTCTAAATAAAGTGTACTAATAATGTTTGTATCAATAATGCATACATTAGTTATGCTTGTATTAATTATAAATAGAATATTTTTATGAAGTGTTTGGTTTGATGCATTAGAAATAACATGCATTGCATTAAAATTTATTTATAAAGATGCCCCACACATTTATGGTGGAAAAATGTAAAAAAATATTTTAAGAGACAATTGAGTCTTTAACCATGCTAATGCATGCATTAAAATCATTGCATTACTACTACCTAGAAATCTATGGTCATAGTAACACAGAGAATTAATATATGCATTATTTTCCTCAATACACTCTAGCAAATGATCCCTAAATTCATTACACCCTTCATTTTTTTTTTTAAAAAAGACTTAATTTGATTTGACACAAAATTTAAGAAAATAAAGATTTTTTTAATTTTGTGGTTGTAAATTAAAGTTATATTAAATGTACCAAAATGTCCTTTACTCTATGCCTTAACATACCACGCAGAAAGTTGAAATTAAAATGTTGTCAAAAAAGAAAAGAGATCATTCCGTTTTGGGAAAAATACATAAATTCTCCCTCAAACTTGGCAGCTAAACTCACTTTAGTACCTTAACTTTGCGAACAATTATTTATTCCCCTAATCTCATTTGGAGTGAAATAAATAATGCCAGATATTTATTAGCGTGTAATTTTTTTAATTTTTAAAAAAGGATCCCACTAATATATATTATATAATTAATTTTTTTAAAAAATACCCTACTCCACCTCCTTTCATCTTCTCCAACCCACCCCCACCCTGTTTCTTCTACAAACCCACACTCCCTTCCACCCACTCCCCTTCTCCTCTTTCCAGTCAGTCAACTCACTCATTCTCTTTTTCGAATTCGTCAATCCCACTTCATTCTTTTTGTATATCAATCATCTTTTTCATTTTTTTTAGATAAATTAAAAAGAGTAAAATTATTGATGAAAACTGAGTAAAATCAATGAATTTTACTCTATTGACATTGATATTTTAGTCAAAATAAAATAATCACATTAATATATTTTCGAATTAGTATCATTTTTCATGAAAATGAAAGGATTTGAGGTTAAAATATTAATAAGGGAATTGTTCAAGAAAATGCACAAGAGAGTTTTCTCAAAATAAATTGATGAAATATTGTTAGAAGGAACTAAGATTGAAAATATAGAGAGATTATTAGTGAAGATTTATGATAATCAAAGAGTAAGAAAATATTAATGGAGATGGAGGGTGATGTATACATGGAAGAAGAAAGAAGGAAAAAAACATGAAATTTAATAATTTTCAACGTGGCTTTAATTTGACGTGGCAATGACATGACACTGATATAACAATGACATGGCACGTGTATAATACACTTGCCATGTTGAGACTAGTGCTAGAGTTTTAGGATGGTATTTATTCATTTTATTTAAGATTAGGAGCGTAAATAATTGTTCTTAAAATTAAAGTACTAAAATGAGTTTGATTGTCAAGTTTAAGAGGGAATTTATGTATTTTTCCTTTTTTTTTATACAGATTAAATAAAATGTAGATCATTATTTTTTAAGCAAAGGGGAGTATTTTTATTCATTGACTCTCACTCTCTCTTCGACACGATGGCATCTTCTTTGCCAAAACCTCAATGGTTCGTTTCTTGGCTAAGATAGGACCATTTTTTTTGTTGTTTGTTTGTAAGTCAAATGGATTGGGACATGCCCAATTATTGATAAAAACAAAAGACAGTCTAACACATTTACATGTTTTGGGCCAATCACTAACCCATGCCCAAACTTAAATTAGGCAACAACTGAAAAGACAATATATGCTAATCAAAATAAAACAAAGATAGGATATGTTGTTTGCTCTTATCACCAGATTCCTAATGAGGCTAAAGGCCATTATCAGTTAGATAATGCTATCCATTAGACTTAAATTGATAATTTTTTTTAATCATGATAGATAACAACCTCGGTAACAATGAAAAATTGATATATTTTTTTTAATAATTGTGATGTGCTCATTGCGTATGTTTCTTTGCACAAAAATTCGTTAAAACTAATAAGCGAGTTTGGAGAAAAAAAAATGGAACTTTGCTTGGGTGGTTTGAAGTTTGAGTACTGTTATAATTATATCGACAATAAAGAAAAGAAATATGAGCAGAAAAGTAAAAATGAGAACACAAGGATTTAACG
>JAOTQR010077932.1:0-11716 GCA_025774065.1 Solanum ossicruentum | reverse complement strand
TCTCCACACTTCGACGCCAACAATCACAAATTTGTTTTAACTTTACCTAAATTGTTTCTAACATTTTTACCACATAAAATTAGTCTTAATATAGTCTAGAAATAGTCCCAAAATAGGGGAAGGTCGTGGAACAACATATCACAATTCTACACAACCTACAAATGGACAACGTAACGTTACCCTCCTTTGCTACATTTCGACGTCGACACTTCCAAACCTTTTTCAATTCTAACCAAACTATTACAACAATATTTACACATACAAATAGTGCTAATACAGTCATAGAATAGCACCCAAGAAGTCATTAAGGACATGAGCCAATACCTTTAAATCCAACAGCCCACAATTTCCAATCAACATTACACTTAATATAGCACAATAAAACTCATTTGTTAAATGAAACCACAATCAGGGAAGCAGCCTTAGGTATATATATAACACTCAAACCATGTTAATAAAAAGAAATTCTCTTCATTATACAACCCACAAACAACTTAAAAATCACTAAAACAAAAGGAAAGAGTGCAACAATTTTCTGAACACATGTTGTCCAGAATTTTCCAGCATAACATACTATCATCTACTTCTTCATTTTCATGAAGGAATCATACTAAATACACAAATATAGTTACATAACTTTATCTTCATGGTTTTGATCCTCCTCAAGAACCCTAAAATCTCCTTTGGTTGCTGCTTTGGTAGGTTAAGAAAAGAGTGAAGAGAAAGTTAGGAAAGCTTAATGTTTTTCTTCTAAGTGTAAGAATGCAAATTGATTGTTTACTCCTTCTAAAAGGGATGATTTGGACGAATTTATTTGGGAATTTTGACCAAATAATACCACATTTACTTGGGCTAATTATTCAGCTGCTTAGTCCGTAAAATTGGGCGAAAATGGGCGTCACATTCTAATGGACTTTGGCTACCAATTCCAGCTTTCCTCTTAAATCCGTTTTGGCCCAAATAGTCAAGTGTTTTAGAATATACTTAGGCTCTTATTACACTCTTCTTGGACTTAACCATTTATGATGCCAAAACATGGGATAAAATTACACCCTTAAAGCTGATTTTATTCGTCATCGAACTTGGACAAATTTGACGTCGAACCTCATCTCCGTTTAGCTAGAAAATTCAATCTAACCAAGTAGGTGAATCACCTACTAGATTATTAATTCATACAAACACCTTAATTCTCTTACTTTCTTTAGCGTTGTTATATCCTCAATTTTACACAAAACACATATACACTCGACCCTCTTAAGCGTTAGGCGCCCATATCCCCCCGTTAACACAAGAATCAAGCACTTTCAAGAATGGACACTAATTTGACCAATCCATATCGTGATTTATTTCACACAGCATTAGTACATGTAAAATTTGGGGTGTTACAAGTCCTCAATCAATCAGCCCACAAGTTCCTATTACGAGCGCAATTATGATATCACACAAGAACTCACTTTTGCGGACTGTAAAAATATTGCAGCAGCCTTTATACATCATTACAGAATCAATACTCATTAAGTACACTAGACTCCATTCATAATCAATCCAATCAAAAAGAGAAAAGCTTCCAAATAAACAAGCAAAATGTACTATAACTTTTGGAGCACATATTGTCCAACAATTTCAGCATAAACATAACCAATATAGTCTCTTGTTTTTCAAAAGAAAACCATACTAAATGCATAATTAAACTTACTTACCATTACCTTCAAGGCGTAGGGCACCTCCAAGAACACCTAAAATCTCCTTGTGGCTACTTTGCTAGGTTAAGAAAGTGTAGAGAGAGAGTTTGTGAAAGCTGATTTTTTTCCAAGTTAAGAATGACTTAAAGGTGCTACTTGTGAGCCTTTTAAAAGGAGCCTTTGGCCAAATTTCTAGTGTGGTTTAAGCCTCATATTATCAAGGTGGTGATGCAATAGTTTATCCCTTTCACTTAGGCCTAATTAGTTTCAAAGTTGATGGACCTTGGCTGCCCATTTTCCTAATCCCTCTTCACTTAGTTCGGGCCCAATTAGTCAAGTGGGTTGTGATGTACTTGGGCCCTTTTATTATTCATTATGGGCTTTAAGTATTGTCCATTTATGATGGTAAAACAGGGGCTAAAGTTACATTCTTAATACGGACTTTATTTTTTATCGGACTTGGACAAATTCGACGTCGGGCCTCGTCTCCGTTTAGCTAGCACATTTAAGCTAAGCAAGTAGGTGACTCACCTGCTAGCTTCCTAAGTCCTACAAGAACCTCACTTTTCTCACTTCATTTAGGATCGTGATCTCCTCAATTTGACTTAAAACTTATTTGCACTCGACCCTCTTCAGCATTAGACATACATATCTCCCTCTAATTTGTGATTCAAGCACTTTTTTAAAAATTGGCGCTAATTTGAAAAGCCATGTCATGTTTCATTTGGATAGTACTAGTGTTGTAAGATGTGGGGTGTTATATTCTAAAATCACAGTTATACCCACTTCCCACTCAATTTTCCT
The DNA here is from genome assembly GCA_025774065.1 of Solanum ossicruentum. Classification (NCBI taxonomy): domain Eukaryota; kingdom Viridiplantae; phylum Streptophyta; class Magnoliopsida; order Solanales; family Solanaceae; genus Solanum; species Solanum ossicruentum. The sequence continues at coordinate 9,230 of JAOTQR010077932.1, read as the reverse complement.
CCCTGATCAAGAATATGAAGTCGGATTTTCGATATCACATACGTATTTGAGATATATGAAAATTACAATTATGGGCACTTTTGAGGCACATTTTCGGACACTTTTTGGGTCGTTTCAACATCTCCCCCTAGGGAATATTCATCCCCGAATATCAAACAAACCTATATAAGAGGAGTAATAAAGATGATTTCAGCCCACACAAGAATGTGACAATTCCTTAAACATCATTTCAAAAATCTCAACATAAGTGTCAAAAATCACAATGAATTTGTCAATATAAACATGAATGCATGCAATGACATGAGGGCTGAATTGTAAGACTTGAAATCATATATGGTACTTAAATTAGTACCTTAGTCTTGAATAGAATGGAAAAGATAGGGATATCGCTTTTACATGTCCACCTCGTCTTCCCCTGTGGCACTTTTAACTTGTTGGTTCTTCCAAAGGACCTTACGGAAGCTACATCCTTGTTCCTCAACCTCTTTACTTATCGGTCAAAAATTTCTACCAGAACCTCTTCATAAGTCAAATCTTCTTCAACAAGACCCACAACATCTAAAGGCACAATGGCACTTGGGTCACCCACACACTTCCTCAACATAGACACATGGAAGACCGGATGAACCAGATTCATATCATTGGGCAACTCCAACTCATAGGCCACCGTACCAATCTTCCTCAACACTCTATAAGGATCTACAAATCTTGGACTCAATCTTCCCCTCTTACCAAAATGAACCACGACCTTCATGGGTGACACCTTCAAATAAACCCAATCACCAACCTTGAATTCAAGATCCCTTCTCCTCACATATGTATAGGACTTTTATCGACTTTGGGATAATTTCAATCTTTCCCTTATCATCCTCACCTTCTCCATGGTTTCCATAATCAGATAAACACCAAACAAATCTATCTCCCCCACCTCATACCATCTAATAGGGGACCTACAACCTCTACCATAGAGAGCATCAAAAGGAGCCATACTAATGCTTGAATGATAGCTACTGTAATAAGAAAACTCAATGAGTGAAAGGTGTTCATCCCAACAACCATTATACTCCAAAACACAAGCTCTAAGCATATCTGATGTACTGTCAAATACAACACATTTGGTGCTTGAAACAAAGGATTTTGTGAGTTCTTGAAGCGACTGTTTGGTGTTTTGATGTGTTGTTGTGTTAATCTTGCAGAAAGGTTAGTTTGGCATGATTTTGAAGAAAAGTTGCAGGTTTTGTTGAAGCATAGACCATATGAGCCCACCAACAAGTCGTAGGTTATGTCGTAATTGGAATCAGAGACCAAAAATCATAAATCTGCCAAGTGAAGGTCACTCATACGAGTCTAGCCCTTGAGTCATAAGACACTCTACGTCTCATATAGGTGGACTCGTAGTGAGAATCAGAGAGCCAAAATGTTGGACCAAAAACTAAAGACCAGGACTACGAGATCAAAACAAGAGTCGTAGCCCAAGCAACGACTCATACCTATAGGTCATACTAGTTCAATCCAAGATGCCAAGATCCTGATACGAGACCCTGACTACGACTCGTAGGTTCTCCTATGAGTTGTAATTGCGATCAGATGTCAGCTGTCTTTTTTGCATAAATTGTAGAGTTGTTTTGTACACACTATAAATAGTTCATGTTAGGTTATTTTGAGGTAGTTCGAACAGTAGACATCTCTAAATATATTTTTGAAGCTTTTCTTAGTTTTTAGAGTATATTAGTTTTTTCCTTTGGGAAACTCATTTTGGGAATTGCAAACCTTGCCGTGTACTCATTGTTGATCAAAAGCTTGTGGGTTTGTAAGTTGTGCTGCCTATCTCCTCCATTCTTATTGGTGAAATTTTCAACTATGTCTATTATTTGCATTTTTGTGTGTTTTATCTTAGCTATGAGTAGCTAAGCACCCACAACTTAGGGTTGTGGGAACCATGGGTAGTTGACTTGAATGACCTAGCTTTTATGCATATTTATGATTAAGGTTTTGCATGTATTGTTTATTTCCCTTCATGATTAATCTTGTTTGGTGGTGGCCAACACCAAATCCTACCTACTATCACGATTCCAACCAAGGTAGTGATGAATAGGAAAAGGGAAGTAGATGATAGGATTCGGCTGATGTTTTCCCATCTAATCGACCAAACCTGACCAAGGGGAGGTTAACTGGGACAATAGGTAACGGTTAGTTGGCACACCATGGTAGCCGACCAAGCACCATGTGAAATTCAACCTTCACCCTCACAAGAGGGCTGGAAGAACCTAAGTTACCGTCCTTCATGCAATTCACTAATTGTAGTTATGTTATTTAGGGTAATTGAGTCAATGAACCATGTGGAACACAATTCGCAAGTTGTTCCCAAAATTGAGCATCTTCTCGTAATCTAGTTAGCATTTATTTTAAGTTGTTCATTGAATTACAACAACCCCCCTCCCCCATCTAGAGATTGTAGTTATAGATACTAGGAATGATTAGTAGTGAAATCCTATAATCAAGCCTTGTGTTCCCTATGGATTCAACCCTAATCTCAGTTACATTAATTACTGATAGTTATTGTTTTCCTATTGGAGCATAACCATCATCATAAAATTATGGCGCCATTGCCGGGGAATATGGCTACATTTGATTTGATTTCACTATAAGTTAATTCTAGTGTTAATTTTTAGAGTCTAGTGTATTTCACTTTTATGGTTATTTTTGTTTTGTTAGTCTGTTTTGCTTATACGGGTACACCATAATACCACCATTTGTACTTCAGTCAAATACAAGTGCTCATAAGTGACCAAGATAATGGCTAAAGAGAAACTCCTTATCACAAGTGATCTACTCGCATCACCACAGAGACATTCTCAATTTGCGAGACATCTACCGAAAGACCCTCATGATCACCTGGAGAACTTTGCACGAGTGTGCAGAGAGGTAATGGGAACACAACATCCTTCTATGGAAGCTCAACAAATATAGGTCTTCCCAATAACACTCACAGGAAATGCAGAGACTTGGTGGGCCCAACTCCCATTTGGTGTATTCTCTAGCTAGGTGGATGTCCAAAGAGCTTTCTTAGAAAAGTTCCATGTCAAGGCAAACAGGTTTGAACTAAGGGATAGAATCATTAACTTCAGAAAATTCCCAGGTGATTCCTTTACTGCAACATGGGAAAGGTTCAAAGGATATTTAAAGGAGGTCCCAAATCATGGTATCTCTGACGCAATACTAGGGGCAAGTTTCTACAGGTTGCTAGATTCAGATAGCAATTCTATGTTGATACTTTAATAGGGGAAAGAGTTTGTCCTTCCTCAAGCAACCATTTACAAAGATTTCAGATCTCTTAAACAAGTTGGGCGTCATCTATAGTGTCTATAGCCCTACATTGGAGGGATCAACCACTCGTTTGGATGTTTCCAATGATAACTTTGAGCAAGAAAAAGATGAACGCCATTAATTCAAACTAGCATAGCGACAATGCACTATTGGGGAAGCATCTAAAATTGAAGGCATACTTGAAAAAGTAATTAAAAGAATGGATGCACAAAAAGACATGATGTTTGGAATCAAATTTGACATCATCAAGGTGAATCATAAAGTGGATCAACAAGCATTGTGCATTAAACGTCTGGATGACAAGATTGATTGTATGTCCACGAAGTCAGAGCATATGCACAATGATTGGAAAAGAGATTTGAGAAATGGTGATAAAGGAGCATCGAAACATGAGGAAGTCTGAGTACTCATGAATGACTGAGTCGAGCAATGACGTTAAACAAGGCGCTTCGTGGGAGGCAACCCAAGCTTCTTTTGTTTGTTGCTTTCTTTTTAGACATTTTATCATATTTCAACTATTGATCACTAAGATAAGATGTGTTTAAAATTGTTGATACTTTGAACCAGTTGCATCAATTGGTATTTTGGTGCATTTTAAGTGATAGGTTGCAGGAACAAGACAAGAGCTGAAGAATTGATGAATCATACTCTGAGGTAGCTTCTACAATTAGCAAATGAGTTTTACTTAAGGTTATGACTTGTAGTCATGCCTCGTAGAGAGAAACAGTAAGTATCAGAAAGTGGCACCATACTACGAGCCAACCATACGATTCGTAGGACCCCTTACGAGTCATAAGTGGGGTTCGTAGTGCTCAGGTATGAAAGTGAGATTTTTTCTAAGTGTTGGGTCTACTACGATACCAAGACATACGAGTCATAAGACATCATACGACTCACAGTCGGGGTCTTGTAAGACAAATCTTCAGAATTTTAAAGGATGAATCATTGTGAATTTTAAGAGATTTGCGTCTCTTAGCTCTTCATGCCCCTTCATGAAGTGTCCCCTTTCAGTTTATAACCCCACCATCATTCCCTATCATTATTTTATATCCCTTTTCAGTTCCCATGCGAGGAATACCTACTACTCATAGCACCTATTATGAGGCGTAATGGTGACCTAGTGGCCCTGATTTGAATTCTCGAATTGAATCCAAAATGAGCTATGAGCCGAGAATATGACTCGCAGGCTCACTCTATGAGTTGTATATACGCCTCATAGCTTATTCCAGAATGCTCTTTATTTTATCTATTGGTTCTACGATGATGAAGTATGACTCGTAGGTCATCCTACGAATCGTATCTATACCTCGTACCTGCAGCTTTGCACCTGGTTCATGTTGTTTTTATGTTAGTAATTGTAATGTCTTATGTAGTTACTTCATTTGTTATGAGTTATTTGGAATACACCATCTAGGCACTCATGCTTTAACATGCTTGCGGAGAAAATGTCAAGAGGAAGACAGGGTCCTGCTTCTATTTTAGATCATCGCCTAAGGGATGAGTCCTCTGAGGCGGAGAAATCAACGGAGGAGATGCATATGCACACTAGCTCAGTGGCAAACTTTCCTGTGGCATAATTACAATCAACCAGAATGTTGATGGAAGTGGACAACCCTATCAGACTGATGAGAAGGGTGAAGAAACTGAGTCAGATGAAGATGACTCCACTTCTAATATGGATTCTTTTGAGGTGACTCAGTCTCATTTAGAAGAGACTATTCCTCTACAGATGATTATTCAGCATACACAGTCACCTCCAACGACCCTCAAAACATAAAGTGGTGTGTTCCAGGCATGAAAGAAATATATGATGAAGGGCTAGAGCTAAAGGGTCAAGGGAGGTCGGTCTAGAGATTTCATGAGGAGGCAAGGTTAAAGGATTCTTGGCTGAAGGTTGTACCAGGTTTAGAAGCTGATATTGATTGTCATGGATTAGGATGGTTATCACAAGTCCAGGGAAAGTATGGCCCTTACTTGGTCCAAGAATTCTATGCTTCCTATTATACTACTATATGCAGCAACCTTCCGAGGCTCATAAAGCCAATTGAGGCACCATGGTTAAGCAAAGTCATGGTCAGGGGTGAGATAGTCGACATCTCAGCAAAGACTATTCGAAGGATGCAATTCGAGCCGAACATCTACAGTAGGATATGACTATAGGACAGCAGACATGAGGAAAGCAGTTAATCATAATGATATTAGGCTGAAAATGGAGTTATTGAGGTGGATAGTAGGCCAAATTTGCGAGGAAGGTATTGAGCCGATATGGGTTACAGATCATGGCAAGCATATTTTGAAGACCCATCTCTCATTTAGGGAAAGGTTCTGGTGGTCTATTATCTGGAGGTGCATTAGGCCCACATTCACAGATAATATGATCACATTAGAAAGGGTCGTGTTATTGGCGAGCATCTTGGCAGGGTATGAAATTGATTGAGCCCGAGTGTTTCCAGAACAGATCCACAAGTTGGCAATTTGTACTCATCAAGCCTTGTCATTCCCCATTCTGATTCATAGATTGTACAAGGAAGCGGGTAAGATGGTGCCTCTGCACTTGGACTCTCACATAGAGGTTTTGTGCACAATAAACCCCAGCCTAATCAAGGCGGATAAAAACCCAATCACCCTATCAAGAGCTATCCCTCCTCCTATGCCAAAGCCATTCTCAGTAGAGTCCCAGATGCTAGGTTCCCCTCCAGTTACCACAGGCACTACTCCGACCACTACAGAACCAACACCTGTAGTGGAGATCGAGTCGACACCTTCATCCAGCACACCAACAACTCCTTCTTTACAAGTTGACCTTCTCTTCTCTACTATTGCATTTCAGGCTTTATTGTGCACTGTTACTGTAGTAGAGGGGAGGCTTCATGAGCTGTTAGCACGAGTCCAGCCATTGATTGATCAGAATGTTTGGGACTCCAAGGAGAGGATGAAGCATTCGCCTGCAAGTTATTTGATGATGGAGTCTGAGCAATTGATGCACGGGTCGATGCATTCGAGGCTAGAGTTCAAAAGAGGCTCAAAGGTGCTAGGCCTGCCGACACAAGTACGGTGACTGATGAGTTAGCCAAGTTTAAGGCTGATTTATTGCAGCTATTAGCAACCCCCATTCCAGCCCCAAAGGTAGCACAGGGAGGTTATGAGGATTTTGATTGGCTTGCCAACTATCTAGACACCTGGGAGAAGAGGCCCCTTGAGCATGCTAACCTAGAGTCAGCCCCGAATAAGCTAAGGCAGGAGGAGGATACCATACCTGCTGAGGTGGTGCAGGAGTTGATTATGTTGGCGGCTATGCAGAGAGAGAGAGCACAGCACACCCCGCCTAGAGGAGGTACTTCCGACACTACAACAACGGAGGAGAAACAACCTCAGGACCCTACTGATCAGATAGATACTGGTGCATAAGCACCGATATGTTTGACTTCTTTTGACCCAGTTTTATCTTGACATTTTGGATACTTTGTTTTCTTTTTTAAAAATCTTGTTTTTATGTGGTTTTTGATTGTGTTTTAATTATGTTCATGTCGGATGTTATTTTTACTTTTACTTTGAATATTTATTTTTGGTTTTTAATAGATGTGTGTATATATATATAATATATCTATGTTATAATGTTTTGTTCTTGTTTTGTCTTTACTTTGAGGACAAAGTATTATCTTTTTGTGGGGTGGTGGGAGTTATGGATTAAGGTGAAGTCTAAGTAGCCTCAAGTCCATAACTTCCCCTATTTTTTATCCCAAGGTTTTCTTGCCGTGTTTCTTTTACCTTGTGGTTGTTTAATTTTCTGTTGAATCAACATGTCTTAGGAAGTATAGATAATTTGTAAATATATAGTAATGTTATCTTATGGCATATATATAGCTCTTAAATTTTCTTTAAACTTTTGATGCAAAATTGAGTATACTCAAAATTTTAGAGGTTGTGAGTATTGATGCATTCATATATTTTTGAGTATCTGGCAATGTTTGTTCTGATATTATGGAGGTAAGTTGAGACTGAAAGCATGACCTGTAAGTCTATACTTGATTGTGGATGTAATTGCCATGTGTGTTGTGAGCTTCTTTTGCTACATTCATGCTTTTAGTATGGACTCTGAACTTGCCTTCATACTCTAAGATCGGTTTAGTGACTTAGTTGATTTGGAGGTGATCTTAGGCCCTTATTCTGATAGGAAGCCCAATTTTGCCTAAATTGCCTACCAAATGAACTAGTGAATCCCTTGCTCAGAGTGTTTGAGCTTCTCACGCACTCATTGTTTCTTGACACCTTGCTGACTTGGCATTATTTGGTGAAATACCTTGATATTGACACTGATCTATCCTTGAACATGTGAACATTGATTGAGGCTAAAATGCTAAGTTGAAGGTGGCTACATAGGTCACCCTGGTTTGAGATATAGATATTGTGTACTTCACCTTATGCTAAAATCCTAAGTTGAGGGTGGCCCTTATTGTGGTAAAGTAACCAAAATAAGGTGGTTAGTTGAAGTGAAATTAAGGAAAATGATTAATCATGAGTTGGGTGAAGAAAAAGAAAAGAAAAAAATGTCTTAGTTCAAAAAGATTTGCAAAAATGAGTTTGAAATTGAGGCACAACTGTAAAAAGTGTACGAACAGCCCAAGAAAAGCTTAAAATGGATGAATAAGGGAGGAATTAGTGAAATTTGATGGGTTGTGAAGGTAAAAGTGTTGGTAAGCATTGTTAAAGGATAGCTTTTAGTAACTAAATACCATACCAAAGCACCAAGAACCTATGTTAAAAGCTCTTAAGTCCTAAAGTGATCCAAATCCACTTTGTCACCAAGCTCGAAAAATGAGTATAGGGGCAAGCTTATGGTGTTAGTCATTGTGCATGAATTTCAATTGTGAAAGTCAGAATGCTTCCTCAGTCCCTGATTTCTGAACGTGCTTCAGTAAGTATAAGGGAATTCTTTCTAGTGAGGGCATTTGCACTACTTGATTAGCATATGACTATGCTAGTGATTGTGGAAGGTTGATGCTCCTTAGCTTATCATAGTTGGATTGTCAGGTATCTCATTATGTTACTATTTGCTAAATAGTTGTACAATCCTATTTGTTTAGTGGTAGTTGGGTACCCGAATCAGAGAAGTTGATATGTATGCCATTAGTCTAGTTACTATGTATTTCTCTTTGTCTATGTAGATTGAGTCATCAGTTGAGGACAAGCAACAATTCTAAGTTGAGAGTGTTGATGTGCTGTCAAAATATAGCACATTTGGTGCCTGAAATGAAGGATTTTGTGAGTTCTTAAAGCGATTTTTTAGTGTTTTGATGTGTTTTTGTGTTAATCTTGAAGAAAAGTTAGGTTGGCATGATTTTGAAGAAAAGTTGCAGATTTTGCTGAAGCATAGGCCATATGAGCCCACCTATGACTCGTAACTCACACTACGAGTCATAGGTTGTAGCAGGAATCAGAGACCAACAATTAGAAATCCGCCAAGTGAAGGTCACTCCCATGAGCCTAGCCCATGAGTCGTAAGACACTCTACGACTCGTACAGGTGGACTCGTAGTGAGAATCAGAGAGCCAAAATGTTAGACCAAAAGCTAAAAACCAAGACTACAAGATCAATATACGAGTCATATCCCAAGCAACAACTCGTACCTATAGGTCGTACCAGTTCAGTCCAAGATGCCAAGATCCTGATACAAGACCCCGACTACGACTCGTAGGTTCTCCTACGAGTTGTAACTGCGAAACTTATCAGATGTCAGCTGTCTTTTATGCATAAATTATAGAGTTGTTTTGTACACACTATAAATAGTTCATGTTAGATTATTTTGAGGGAGTTCGAACAATAGACATCTCTAAATATATTTTTGAAGCTTTTCTTAGTTTTTAGAGTATATTAGTTTTTTCCTTTGGGAAACTCATTTTGGG
>JAOTQR010077931.1:0-11717 GCA_025774065.1 Solanum ossicruentum | reverse complement strand
GTGCGGTTAGTCAGTAAAACAGAGGAAACTCTGCCGAAATTTCGGTAGATTTCCTAGCAGGGTATGTTTGGTCTTTGAAGTTAATGTTTGTCTGAGTGCCCAATCGGCACTAGTCACGGCCCCTGGGTTGGGTCGTGACACAATATCATTACAAGTTCACCGGTATATTACCTCGACCGGTAAAAACCTCGTTCCCAATAATTTTCATCTCACTTAGATCAATACTGAATCAATGCGAATATGCATGCCATTGAATGAATGAACATGATATAAATTCCACAAACACATTCACTCATTATTTCCAACCACAACAATATATATATATATATATATATAAAATATAGAATTCTCGTCACTTCACCACATTTATCAATTCAAGTACCATGATAACTGGCCAACTCGCATTTACATTTTTAATCATCTCATTTCGTATAATATTAAAATATTTCAGATATCACACATAGGAGAAAGAAAATTTTGAGAATTCTACGAGAATTACAAAGTTTTGAAAATTCACTTGCCTTAGTCAAATCACGGTCAATTTAACACTTTGGCCTTCCTTTTTTTTTATGGAATCCGTAGCACCACGATCTAGTCAAATAAATTATTACCATGAGATTTCAAAATCAATACCTAAACTATTATATACCTAGATTAGATCCAACTCATCCAAATCCATAATTACATTTCAAAATATTAAGTCTAAAGTTAAGTCTCAAGTCATCTAATTAACAATCTAAAGGTATTTTATATAATGAATTATAATTATAATTTAATATATAAATATTTTAGTTAGTAATTTGAGATAATGCTACTACATTATATTACTATTTAGACTACCAAAGGCTATTATAATATATAAAGTCTTTCTTACTTTGCATATTTCTATCATTTTAAATTGACATACTAATAGTAGTGGAAAATTATTGAATAATTTTGGCATCACATAATTATTTTTAACTTAATATATATATAATATTCTCATAATAAAGTACTTAAAAGTACACGAAAATAAACTCATTTGTATAGAATATCTTACTATAAAAGATTTAGAAAAATAGGAGCAACTTACAAGAATAAAATTATCGAAACTCTAGAATAGGCAAAGTATTTTCTTTGTCTTTGCTCGTTCCTTTTCTGTCTGAATGTGTCTCAAAGGGAGCAACTAAACAAGATATATATAGCACTCCATAGGCTTTTGAAGTGCTCCCAGCACTTGCTCCTAATGGAGCACTTGGTGAAGAGATAACAAAAGAAATAATAAGTTTTTTTGAAGTGCTCCCAGCACTTGCTCCCAGTGGAGCAATATCAATCTTAAGTGTGGCACAGGTAGCATAATGGATGATATGCTCCAACAATAATATAGCATTAAGCCTTAATAATAAAAAAAATACAATAATTAAAACAGATCGTTACATTATCCACCACTAAAAGTCATGTTCGTCCTCGAACATAAATTAAAAGAGAGTTCCTGAAGTTTCGAAAAGATAAGGATGTATAGCATGCATTTCTGACTCTACTTTCCAAGTCGCCTCTCTAACTGGATGATTCTTCCATTGTACCTTTACGGAAGCAATCTCTTTGTTTCTAAGTTTGCGAACCTTTCTACCCAGAATAACAATAAGCTCCTCCACAAATGAAAAGTCTGGATTCAATGCCACTGAATCAAATGAAAGTATATGAGACTCATCAGGCACATACTTCCGAAGCATGAAGACATTGAATACAGGATGTATAGATGATAAGCTAGGTGGCAAGGACAGTCTATAGGTCACCTCTCCAACTCTCTCCAAAATCTCAAATGGGCCAATAAATCGAGGGCTAAGCTTGTCTTTCTTCCCAAATTGCATCACACCCTTCATGGGTGATACCCTGAGCCAAACGTGATCGCCCTCCATAAACTCCAGGGCTTGAACCCTCCTATCCGCATAACTTTTTTGTCGACTCTGAGCAGCTAACAGCCTATCCTGAATCATGCGAACCTTTTTCACAGCATCTCTCAAAAGGTCTGCATCTAATCAGTCTATCTTAGCAGAATCAAACCAACCAATCAGAGATCTACAACACCTACCATTCAATGCCTCGAACGGAGCCATCTGAATACTAGAGTGGTAACTATTATTGTAGGCAAACTCTGCTAAGAGAAAGTGTTGATCCCAACGAGAACCAAAATCAATTACACACGCTTCCAGTATGTCCTCTAATAACTAAATAGTCCGCTCAGACTGTCCATCTGTCTGAGGGTGAAAGGCTGAACTCATATCCAGCAGAGTACCTAGACCCTGCTGCAAGGCCCTCCAAAAATGTGAAGTGAAAAGTGAACCCTGATCAGAAATGATAGAAATAGGTACACCATGCAATCTAACTATCTGACTGATGTAGAGCTCAGCTAACTTTTCTGCTGTATACTTGACCTTGACCGGAATGAAATGGGCAGACTTAGTTAATCGATCTACGACTACCTAGATAGAGTTATAACCGCCCATAGTAGTAGGCAAACCTACCACAAAATCCATAATGATTCGCTCCCACTTCCATGTAGGAATGGGCATCCTCTGAAACTCACCTCCAGGCCGCTGGTGCTCACACTTAACCTGCTGACAAGTTAAACACTTAGCCACAAACTCTCAAATATCTTTCTTTATACCACACTACCAATAGTGCTGACTCAGGTCATGATACATCTTCACTGCTCCTAGATGAATGGAATAATGAGTACAGTGGGCCTCCTCAAGAATAAATCTAATTAAATCACCTACCTTAGGCACACTTACTCGACCTCCAATCCTTAAAACACCATCAGGATCAAGCATTGCTTCCTTAGCCTCTCCTCTGGTCACCTTCTCTGATGAGGCATAACTTTTCATCCTCAAACTGACATTCTCGAATCTGGTCCATCAAGAAAGAACGATCCTCAAGGAAAGCAAGTACGCCACTCTCGTCAGAAAGTTGTAACCTGACTAGAATATTCGCTACACGCTGAACATCCCTGGCAAAGGGTCTCTTCTCCACTCAAATGGTGGCTAGACTCCCCATGCTAGAAGTCTTCCTACTCAAGGCGTCATCCATAACATTTGCCTTCCTTGGATGGTATAGGATGGTTAAATCATAGTCCTTTAGTAACTCCATCCACCTACACTGCCTCAAGTTTAGATCCTTTTGACTAAAAATATATTGAAGACTCCTATGGTCAGTGAAGACCTCACAATGTATACCATATAAATAGTGACGCCACAGATTAAACACAAAAACCACAGTCGCTGACTCTAAGTCATGAGTAGGGTAGTTTTTCTCATGAACCTTCAACTATCTAGATGCATAGGCAATAACTTTTCCTTTTTGCGTCAATACACCACCTAATCCAACTCTTGAAGCATCACAATATACCGTGAAGTTCACACCTACCTCAGGTAGCGTCAAATGGGGGCTGAAGTCAGCAAGGTTTTGAGCTTTTGGAAGCTCGCCTCACACTCATCAAACCAATGAAAAGCTACATTCTTCTGAGTTAATCTAGTCAGCAGGGCTGCAATGGAAGAAAAATCCTAAATAAACCACCTATAATACCTTGCTAACCCCATAAAACTACGAATCTCAGTAGCTGAAGTTGGCCTCAACCAACTTTTAACTGCCTCCACCTTAGCTGGATCTACTCTAATCCCCTCTTTAGACACCATATGCCCTAAGAATACCACCGAATCAAGCCAAAATTCACACTTGGAGAATTTTGCATATAGCTTCTCCTTACTCAACCTTTGTAACACAATCCTCAAGTGACTAACATAGTCAGCCTCAGTCTTGTAATACACCAAGATATCATTGATGAATACTATAACAAAAGAATTCAAGTATGGACGGATCTACTCTAATTCAAGTAGTTGAAGTTGGCCTCAACCAACTTTTAACTGCCTCCACCTTAGCTGGATCTACTCTAATCCGCTCTTTAGACACCATATGCCCTAAGAATACCACCGAATCAAGCCAAAATTCACACTTGGAGAATTTTGCATATAGCTTCTCCTTACTCAACCTTTGTAACACAATCCTCAAGTGACTAACATAATCAGCCTCAGTCTTGTAATACACCAAGATATCATCGATGAATACATAACAAAAGAATTCAATTACGGACGGAACACCCTATTCATCAACTCTATGAACGTTGCAGGGGCGTTAGTCAACCTAAAGGACATCACCAAAAATTCATAGTGGCCATAACGAGTTCAAAAGGCTGTCTTAGGAATATCTGATGCCCAAATCCTCAATTGATGATAACCATACCTTAAGTCAATCTTAGAAAATACAGGCGCTCCCTGAAGTTGGTTAAATAGGTCATCAATATGGGGAAGAGGGTACTTGTTCTTAACAGTTACGTTATTTAACTGCCTGTAATCTATACACATCCTTATAGACCTGTCTTTCTTTTTCACAAACAAGACTGGGGCACTCCAAGGTGATACATTAGGGCGAATAAATCCTTTACTTAACAAGTCTTAGAGTTACTCATTCAATTCTTTCAATTCAGCTGGAGCCATTCTATACGGAGGAATGGAGATGGGCTTAGTGCCTGGCTCTAGGTCAATGGGAAAGTCAATATCTCTATCGGGTGGAACACATGGAAAGTCAGCAGGAAACACATTGACAAACTCCTGAACCACAGGGATAGACTCTATAGAAGACGGTTCAATACTAGTATCTCGAATAATGGCCAAGTAAGACAAACATCCCTTATCAACCAATTTCTGAGTATGAATGTAGGTGATAACTTTACTTGTATAAGAACCACTATCACCCTTCCACTCAATCTTTGGTACACCAGGCATGGCTAAGGCCACAGTTTTTGCGTAGCAGTCAAGGATAGCATGATAGGGAGAAATCCACTCCATCCTCAAGATAACATCAAAATCTACTATATCCAAAATAATCATGTCTACCCAAGTATCATACCCAGCTAAAGAAACAAGACAGGATTAATATACCCGATCCACTACTAAAGGTTTACCTACTGGTGTAGAAACATGCACAGGTACAGACATCCGATCACATAATAAGTCAAACCCAGATGAAAAGTATGTAGACACATAAGAGTAGGTAGATCCAGGATCAAATAACATAGACGCAGGTCGATGACAGACTGGGACAATACCTGTAATCACTGCGTCTGAGGCCTCTGCCTCAGGTCTTCCAGGAAATGCATAGCACTGTGCTCCTCTTCCACCTCCAATCTGAGCTACACCTTGATCTCCACCATGTGAAATCAAAGTACCACTGTCTGTAGTCCTGTCACCTCTAGCAGTTTGAAACCTGCCCCGACCTTTGGCCGATAGAGCCGAATTTCTAACTTGAGCTGTGGAATTGGTACGATGGGGTCCCGAATGAGTCTGAAAGGGGTACTGTCGAATCATATGTCCTGGTTCTCCACACCCAAAATAAGACCTCGATGTAGAGGACTGTTGTCCACCAAAAGAACCACTATAACCAACACGGGTAGAATTTTGGGACCCTCGAGTCATCTGACCACCCTCAGCTACTAGCATAAATGCATGTATCGGACCATTTCATCTGAAAGACCTACCACTCCTATGCGAACTCCTACCTCCTGATGAAGTACCAGAAAATTGACCTGTGATATGAGCCTTTGTGGTATCTCCGAACTCTTCTCGAACCATCAACTCTGCCTCCTTGGCAGCGCTCACAATAGACTTAAAGAAGCCCCCTCACGAGCTGCTCTGAATACATAGGATCTAATCAAGAAGTCCAAACCTCTCACAAACCTACGGACTCTCTCCTCTTCATTTGGAATCATAGTTAAAGTATTTCGGGATAACTGACAAAAACGGACTTCAAAATCCGTAACAGTTGTACCTCCCTACCTTAAGTCCTCAATCCTCAATCGGCTCTCTTCCCGCAAAATCCAAGGAATGAAGTGCTCCTTAAAAGTAAACATACCCCAATCTACTGGAGGGGATCCAGCTGGTCTAGATGCTACATAATTCCTCCACCATTCCCTGGCTGGTCCACGGAGCTAAAGTGCCACAAAACGGACACCACGTTGATCAACCAACCCTACTTCATCTAGCATCTCATGGCACAAAGTCAGAAATTTATGTGCGTCCTCGTTCTTATCACCCTGAAATTAAGGTGGTCTCATCTTTTGAAATCTTTCGTAGCTAAGCTTATCATCTGCAACTAGGACTGCCTCCAGAGTGGTTCGTACCCCATTAGTTGGTGTAGGGACCACTGGGGGCTGCCCCACCTGATCCTGATGAACTACACCCTGATGTTTCCCTGAAGTTTGTTCTTCCACTCTTGGTTGGGAAATTCCCTACGTGCCTGTCGTACCACCCCCGCGAGTGAGGTTTCCAAGCATATCTATCATCCTCAACTGAGTGTCCTGGAGTAAAGGTGTTGTTGTGGGCTCTGGAAGAGCCTTATCCTCATTAACCTCTATTTGTGGCTCTGGAGAAGCCTCTCTATCATGCCCTCTAACTTGTGCTACCCTTCGGGCACGCCCCCTCACTGACGCCACTCCAAGAGCACGACCTCTAACTCGACCCCTTCCCCTACCTCTAACTGGGGTCTCAACAATTCCCTCAGCAGTAGCCTCGCCTCTACCAGCAATAGTAGTAGCTCTAATCCTTGCCATCTATTAAGAGAACATAAGCACCACTTATTATTAACGAAAATAACTACGCACGATAAGAGAGAATGAATAAAATGAAGTTTCCTAATAGCCTCCGTAGCCTCTTAAAGATAAGTACAGATGTATCTATACCGATCCTCAAGATTCTATTTAGACTTGGCTTGCACACACGTGAGACCTATGAACCTAGAACTCTGATACCAATTTGTCACGACCCAAAAATAGGGCGTGATGGCACTTGCTCAATCCCACCAGAACAAGTCAACCTTAACCTAGAGATAACATATCACGCGGAAGCAATTAACTAGAGTAGATAACTAAAGTTGAAAATTTGTATAAACTTAAATATCACTGAAGGATTGGTTGTCACGCATACAAGCCACTAGAAAAATAGAAAATCAAAGAAATACAAGTCCAGACTGTCCTTTTTCTCAAGCAGAATAAGTACAGAAAAAAGTAGGAACAAGAGAGTTAGCCAGATGACAATAGCTACCTATCTACGTCGTTTGCGGATCAAGGAATTACTATTCACTGCCTGAGTTCACCACCTACACGAGTGTAGAAACAAAGGGTGAGTACCTAATACCATGCGGTACCCAGCAAGTCAACTAACAAAATAAGGAAGTCTAATCAAATACACAAACTCTTTTCGTACCAGTCGATATCCACGACTTCGACCAGCACAAAAGGTTATTCCGACCAGCAACATATAATATTTAATAAAGATAGTATTTCACCATATCGCAATTTCCAAGCACAAGTTAAAAGCACAATCAATTATAATTACAACACCATGCTATGCAATAGTATGCAAGGGTCATATGCAATGCATTATGCCGTCATAACCTCACATCATTGTCGGCAAGAGCTCAGCATTACAATATCATCATAAATTCGCCGACATATTACCTCGGCATCACAATATTATTATAAATTTGCCGGCAAAGACCTTGGCATTACAATATCATTATAAATTCGCAAGCATATTACCTCGGCATCTCGACAGTAAAGTCCTCGGTCCCAATCACAATATCACTATAAGTTCGCCAGCATATTACATCGGTATCTCAATCGGTAAAGACCTCGATCCCAATATTTTTCATCTCACTTAGATCAATATCTGAATCAATGTGAATGTGCATGTCATGGAATGAATGAACATGATATGAATTCGACAAACACATTAACTCATTATTTCCAACCACAACAATATATATATATACATTTATCAATTCAAGTACCATGATAACTCGCGAACTCGCATTCACTTTTTTAATCATCTCATTTCGTTTAATATCAAAATATTTCAGGTACCACACGTAGGAGAAAGAAAAATTTGAGAATTCTACGAGAATCATAAAGTTTTGAAAATCCACTTGCCTTAGTCAAATCACGGTCAATTTAACACTTTAGCCTTCCCTTTTCGTATGGAATCCTTAGCACCATGATCTAGCCAAATAAATTATTACCATGAGATTTCAAAATCAACATCTAAACTATTATATGCCTAGATTAGATCCAACTCATCCAAATCTATAATTAAATTTCAAAATATTAAGTCTAAAGTTAAGTCTCAAGTCCTCTAATTAACAACCTAAAGGTATTTTATATACTGAATTACAATTATAATTTAATATATAAATATTTTGGTTAATAATTTGAGATGATGCTACTACATTATATTACTATTTAGACTACCAAAAGCTACTATAATATATAAAGTCTTTCTTACTTTGCAGATTCCTATCATTTTAAATTGACATACTAATAGTAGTTAAAGATTATTGAATAATTTTGGCATCACATAATTGTTTTTAACTTAATATATACATAATATTCTCATAATAAAATACTTAAAAGTACACGAAAATAAACTTATTTGTATAGAATATCTTACTATAAAAGATTTAGAAAAATAGAAGCAACTTACAGGAATAAAATTACCGAAACTCTCGAACAATAGGCAAACTATTATCTTTGTCTTTGCTCGTTCCTTTCTCTGTCTGAATGTGTCTCAAAGGAAGCAACTAAACAAGATACATATAGCACTCTACAAGCTTTTGAAGTGCTCCCAGCACTTGCTCTTAGTGGAGCACTTGGTGATGAGATAACAAAAGAAATAATAAGTTTTTTTGAAGTGCTCCCAGCACTTGCTCCCAATGGAGCAATATCAATCTTAAGTGCGGCATAGGTAGCATAGTGGATGATATGCTCCAAAAATAATATAATATTAAGCCATAATAATAATAAAATGTAATAATTAAAGCAGGTCATTACAATTATACGTAGATATGCTATCGTTAAAGAAGTCCATTATATGATCTAATAAAGTATTAAATAAAGTTTTGTGCCTTAAAAGTAAATATTTATTAATATGGGTTTATTTTTAATAAACTTAACAACCCATGGACCTTTCCTAAGTCTGATGAAGACTTACTGGAAAAGATACCTTTTCAACATGAAAAGGCATATCCAAATCAATAAATAAATATGGTCCCTGAATTTGAAGTATGTTCTCTTATTTTTCTCTCCATCTCAGATAAAGAATATTTCAAAGAACTATCTTCAAGGTTTAGAAGGTCATATCTTTTCCAAACAAGTTGCTTCAATGGAACAAGGTTAGTGTTCTTTTCGTTCTTATAAATTCATATGCATGTCTAATGATTTACTTGTGATCCTGAATAAATTTCTATAAAATTTTCTAACAAGTGGTATCAAAGTTTGATCTTATTAAATCATTAGATATGTCATTGTACTTCTTAAGTGTTGTTATTATTGAAGATTGCATTTTTTATTTTGTTCTTGTTGCTTGAGTACTGTCAAAAATTTTTCGTGTAGCAAATATTGATGATTTCATAATCACACCCAATCTGATATATGCTTGTTTAAAATAAGGCGTATTGTTTGATTTTGTTTTTTGTTCTAGCAAGCAACTTTTCAAAAGAAAAAGTAGAAAAAAAAACGGAGAAATATTTTCCTTCGTATTTTGTGTGTTGTGATTGTAACAACAATTTTAAAGGGTTATACACCAATCATGCCTTGTAATTCTAAGTCCTTAAATACGCACTGATAGATCTATAATTATGAAGTATTTTTTTTGTTCTTCTTTCTTTTGTTTTGGCAATAATATTGAAAAGTTGCCTTCACATGCTTCAAGTTGCTTCTGCGTTGTATGACTGATCATGAGCAGATAAGTCAAAAGTCTTAAAGTTTTTTTTAAAAGGTGTATTCTTATGCTCATTAACTTACCTAAATATGTAAGTTAAAAGTTTGATTTACCAACAGTTCTAGCCTATGTAGAGCACAGACTCAAATTTAATAATTGTGATGATATTGATTTATTTTTATTTATTTTGTACTATTAATTTGTTTATGGAACAAGTTCTTAACTGAATAAATTGAGATCAATATGTTGTCAAAGTAACCCCTATTGCTTGAAATTTATTTATGTCAAACATGTAAACATATATATCTATGCAATATAATCATCCCAAAGGAACATTATTTTGGCCAGATTATGGATAGTCATGAATATGTGATATATGTCGGTCCAAAGAAAGGCATATTGTTAGACCGTTCTAGTAATCAATATTTATGAACTATGTATAAGAGTACCACTTATAAATTATTATTTCTGTCCAAAGACTAAATGATAATGTTGTGTAGGCATCTTGAGATGGGCCCACTTTTATGTGGACGTGTGTGTGTTTGATAAATGTAGTATAAATTATTTATTAATTTTACTTTAGTTGTATTTAATTTACTTTATCTTCACACATATATGAGTTATTCGATTGTTAATTGTGAGAATTATTTATTTTATCTTATAGTGTCTTCAACATCTGCCAATATGAACAACATTCCTATGCTTAATGGTACAAACTTTAAGAAATGGAAAAAGCACATTATGATAGTGCTTGGCTGCATGGATGTTGACTATGCATTAGATTTGATCATCCTGCGGACTTGAATAGAACTAGCACTAATGAACAAAAGTCTGCATATGAGAAGTAGGAGCGATCAAATCGCATAAGCTTGATGATGTTGCAACACTCAATTCCGGAATCCTTAAGAGGCGGTCTAACAAATAATAGAGATGCCAAATATTTCTTAAAATAAATCGCAGACCGATTTGCTTCCAATGAAAAGGTTGAAACAAGTACTATTCTTAACAAGATTGTTTCAATGCGATATAAAGGTAAAGGAAACATAAGGGAGTACATTATGGAAATGTCTAATCTTTTGACAAAACTCAAGACTTTAAGCTTGAATTGTCTGATAACATACTTATGCACCTGATTTTGATCTCCCTTCCTACACAATTCAGTCAATTCAAAGTTTCATATAATACTCAAAAGGAAAAATGAACTTTGAATAAGCTTATAGCTCAATGTGTACAGGAAGAGGACAGACTTAAACAAGAGAAAATTGAAAGTGCTCATTTGACATCTATCTCTGAAAATAAAATCGTTTCACATAAGCGAAAAAAGGAGTAAAATTAAAGAAACTACAGAGAAAGAAACATTTGGTGCTAAGGAAAAGAAGTCATGTTTCTTTTGTAAGAAACTTGGTCAGAAGAAGAAAGATTATTTCAACTACGCTACTTGGTGGGAAAAGAAAGGTAAACTTCTCAACTTTGTTTGTTCAGAAGTTAATTTGGCTATGGTATCTAGTGACACTTGGTGGACAGATTCGGGCGCAACTACTCAAGTAAGTGCCACTATGCAGTATTGCCTAAGAAGTCGAAAGTTAATTGATGCTGAAAAACACATTTATGTAGGTAGTGGAAATAAGGTAGCTGTGGAGGCTATTGATGTCTTTAGAATTCTATTAGATACTGATTTCTATTTAGAATTTGTCACGGCCCAACCTAGGGTCGTGACCAGTGCCCGATGGGGACATCCAGACACATACTAATCCGAATTTCCTTATTTATCTGACCTGGAAACCTGCCGGAATTTCGGCAGAGTTTCCTCTGTTTTATTAACTAACCTCACCTCCAAATAAAATCCAGCAGCATCCCAGACAACAATACAAATAAATATTTCTTTATACATATACGTAAATGCGGGCCGAC